>OZ026613.1:14632120-14674620 GCA_964020975.1 Hermodice carunculata | reverse complement strand
ATATTGTTGCAGGAGTTAAAGAAATACTGAATAGGCAATATTTTAAAGTTTCCTAGGCACACATACTTATTTGCCGATAAGCAAATATCATTTTTGCAGTTTTCTCTTTCTTTCATCCATTCCTTCCTTCCTTTCTTCTTTACAACCAAGTTTTTACGGAGTTTTTCTCGGACACTATTTTTCTGAAAACCATCCATGGTGACGACCTAACCAGTGAAATTGTGCATCTCATTTGGAATAGTCATGCTGTTTAAAATAACGAAGTGTCTACAAAACCGGGTCCATTATTCTCGCAACACTTCATCTGCAGCATCAAAATTTTTTGTAGCCCACAGGTTATGGGTGTGAGGTGGGTGGATGGGTGGGGATGGGGGTGGGGGTGGGGGTGGGGGTAGTGTAGAATACCAGCCCAGTTGCAAATCTGGGATGGAACGGAATAAACCTAATAGTTATGCTTTATTCCGTAAACACAAGACACTTTAGGCCAGAACCTAGCACTCCAGTGGTTTTTTACAAATTAGTTCTGTACAGGACCCGGTCCTTATACTCTATTTGGCTGCGATACCGGAACCGTCACTCGAGCAATTCCTCACAGTACTGGATAGAGTACCGGATCCGACTTGTCGTGTGTACATTGTCTGCGGTACCGGGTTTGGCTCTCTTTTCTAGAGCTGAAACCAGACCCGGTTCAATATCCACGTCCTTAAAATTACCCAAGTTAGGGACAATTAAAATTGTAAAGGCTCCATATCTTATAAACTATAATTGCAGATAGACACAAAACTTCAATATGCATATAAAGGTTTGTGACACCTGCCAATATAATAGACAGTATATGAGAATTGTACATTTCAAATTAAGCTAATTAAGGGCATTAGAGATGCCATTCCAACTTAAATTTAAAGGCTTGTGGCAAAACCATTTATAATGAACAATGAACGAAAGTTGCAGGATTTTAATTTATGCAAACTAGGTGAATATGCAAAATGCAAATCTTGAAAAACTTCAAAACTATTATAGATATAGGTGCCATTTCAACTTCAATTTACGGATTTGTGACAAAGCCGCGTCCAATAAACCATGATCTAAAATTGTACAGTTTTTATTTATGCAAGTGCAGAAAATTATAATGTTGAATAGCCTCAAAACCATTTAAGATATTGGTGTCATTCAAACTTCTGTTTATAAGTTTGTAACATGGCGACATCCAGTGAACCAGGAACCAAAGTTGTAGCATTTTGATTTATGCAAATTAGGCTAATACACAAAAATTTAGATTAAGTTTAACAAAGGCAAAGTGTAGTATCCAAACCGTTCTCATTTTGAAGGCACCCACACAGAATTGCTGTGAAGCAAATCGGCTTTTCTGGTCAAATTTGTGTTGTATTGGTTCAGAAAGAGGATGTTCGAAGTCATCAAAAAAGACATATTCATTACTGAGGACTGAGGACTGAGGACTTGACTGGGGGGTGGGGTGGGTGGGACCACATTATAGTTCTTGCTCGGGACCTCAAAAACAGAAAAAAAATCCATTCGTGCTGGACCAAGGACGGGCACATGTTCATCAGTGAACCTGATCTTTGGCAGGTAGACCAGACGGGTCCTCTGGTTTAATTATATTCTAAACGGGGTCTAGATAGATATATATAATTGCTGACTGTGATGTGTAGTATCTATGCCAGCTGAACTTATTCATCCATATATTTTGTTCCTGTAATAAAGTCTGTGTGCAAACATAGACTTTTTATTTTCCGACAAATACTTTATCCTTCATTCGTTCGTTCGTTCGTTCGTTCGTTCATTCGTTCATTCGTTCATTTATTTATTTATTTCCGTGTGAATTTTGCCCTCAGTTTTTGTCGGACACTGTTGTTCTAAAAAGTACAAGACTTGGTATATTGATTGACCTGGTAGTGAAATGATGCACCTGGTTTAGAAAGGTTACCATTTGGAAAATTATGCAAATTAGAAATTTTAAATAATGAAAATCTTAAAACTATTAAAGGTAGAGGTACCTTCCCAACTTTATTTCTTAGGTTTGTGCTATTGTGGCATCCAATGAACCACAAACAAAAGTTGTAGAATTATAATTTATGCTAATTAGGGGCACTTGAAAAGTTTAAACGCTAAATATTTCTAAAAATAATACAGTTAGAAGTGCCATTCCAACTTCAATGTAGGGGTTTTTGCTATAGGCGCATCCAGTGAACCACAAACAAAACTTGTAGAATTATAATTTATTCTAATTAAGGGCACTTGAAAAGTTTAAATGTTGAATATGTTCAAAACAGTTATGGGTACATGTAGGAGTGCTATTCCAACTTTAATATATGGATTTGTGCTGTAGGCACACCCAATAAACCAGAAACAAAAGTTGCAGAATTATAACTTATGCTAATTAGGGGCACTTGAAAAGTTTAAATGTTGAATATATTTGAACTATTAAAAGTAGAGGTACCATTCCAAATTCAATAAATAGGCTTGTGTTGTAGACGCATCCAATGAACCAGAGGCAATCTTTAAAAGTTTTTAGGCACACAGACTGATTTGCTGACAAGGAAATCGAATTTATCTACTTCGTTCCTGTTTTTTCCCTTGCCTCTTGTTAATCTTTTATTTGAGTCTGTGTACCGTATCTTCTATCAAGATGGATATCACTTGTCCCTTGCTGTACAATCTGACGCAGCTTTAGTTAGTCTGTTTCGCTTAACTGAACTTTTTTCTTATAGTAATGGTCTGTCATTAAGCCTAACTAGTTGGCACACACGGCTGGGTATTGGTCACTGTAGAGGTAAAGGTTAAACGTTTCTTTTACTTGTCAATACAAATATATCATGTAACACTGTAAACTGTTAATACTTTATCTTTCTTCTTACAGACCAATGTGTAGAGATTACAGAAAGCAACTGAGTTATTTATTATCTTGGTTTTCTTTGCTCAGATTTCTATACACCGATGCTTCTAAGATGAGCTGCGTATAATTATCTAATTGTGTTTCTGTGCTCCATCACTGTTTTTATTTGTCTCTTATCAGTTATACAATGTTCAGTATGATATGAACACTTGTGCGCCCACTACTATAGGCTGTTCTTTTTTTTCTTTCTTTTTTTTAACTATGTAGTTAATTGAATCTAATATAATGAGTATTATGATATTTTCTAGAATATAAACAAGAGTGTAAATGTCATGCAAGTTACATATTACTGAGAGATCAGTTGGTAGAGTCCACCTGGTCGGTACAAACCGCTGTTTGGCGGCGCCTCAAGTATGTTATGTTGTCGTACAAGACGCTATTTCAAATTATACTACTAATTCCGTTTATTTCACATGTCTGTTACCTACATTACTATTGTGTCCACATTTTTGTGCATGGTCACATTACATTACATACACTCATCAAAGTAACGTTTCAACTTAGGCCTCTTAGGCTATGCACCTGTTTCTCATGTGTTGGCTTTTGAAAACATTCCATGCCAGTGTATATGTACCTGCGTATGGGGGTGGCATGCCCATCTCACTGTATAGAAACTCGCTTAAGAAATACTATGTGTCTGTAGAAATACTCCTATTAATTATGGTACAACGCGCACCCAAAGGGCTTTTTTTTCCAGATCTCAGTCATCATTATTTCACCACAAAGCGTCATACAGCGCGAGAAAATAAATGCAACTTGTTTTCTGAGCGGCATGTATATACTTCTTTTCGTTATTTTATCTTGTCACCCTCGTGGTTTCAATGCTTTATGCTGTCACTTAGTGTTTATTTCCATCCGCTACGTTTATATTTATTGACGTGTCGCTTAGCTTTGGCAAATCATCTGAAATAGACTCTACTTTGTTATAACACGTAAAAGAAGTTGATGCGTTAGGTTTCTAGTGTGCTCTATATTTGTCAGCCATCACTTGCTTAATTTGTTAATTTCACATGTTGCTACTCATGCCTTCACCCATATGAGCTTAACTGGCAAATAGCACTTAGGGCCCTGTAATTCTAGCAATCATGTCCATTCGTAAGCTCATATAATTTCTGATAATTTTAGACTCTACTCTAAAATTACGATATTAAAATGTTAGTAGCATTAAAAGTGTACGCAAACGGGAAGAAATCCAATACCTAGGACAAAGTGAAAAACATCAAAGTAATAACCATATATGAAACTTGGCTAGACGCCAACTATCCCTACAAACGTTTGCTTATTGATTCCTCTCAACCCCCTTTTCAGATGACACCATCAATCAGAGAGAGGTGGAGAAATCTTGACCTATCTCCGCTCGTCCCTGCTTCGCGTAAGGTAACCAGATCTTGATGGACAAAATTGTGAACATACATGGATTGCAATTCTACTAACCTTGGTACTTTATTGCCCTCCTGGACAGCCTGCTGAAATCTACGACTCTTTTTTCGAATCTTTATCTACCTCCATCTTAACAGTATTCAAAAGCAATCCACACATACAAATATTTACTGGTGACTTAAATGAAAGGTTTGCCCACTGGAACTCTTGACACAACGACGGTGAACCAGGCGCATTTTTAGTCAAATTTGTTTCTAGTTTCAACCTCTTTCAGCTCATAGATGAACCTACCAGATTAAGTCAATACATTAGAAACTTACTAGACCTTATAATTATTTGACTCTCCGGACTTGTCCTGGAGAGTGAAGTCTCGTTATTACCCCTGTCTCAGATCCCGATCATTCTGTTATTTGCTTGGGACTTCAACAAAGCCGATTTCCCGGACCTCAATAACGTTCTATCTTAGGCTCCTTGGGACACATGCCTGCGAAGTGTTTAATACTGTTGATGATATTGTCCCTTAATGGTCAGACTTATTCCTGGCCAATGCAAAAGAATTTATCCCTTTCAGAGATGTCCCAATCGAAACCGGGCATGGAACCTGTTCAAATGTTATTCTAATAATCCTCGTTAATGCAGTTATATTTACGTCTTGAGTAAACGGAGAAGTTTCCTCAGTGCTGGGCCTCTTGGGTCCCAGAGTTCGTACTGTAGTCGGGAGGGTGGATTGGTTGGTCTTGAAAATTTTGATGAAACGTTGGGCCGACGACTTGGTGGTCCAGTGCCCCGTAGTACACTGGTTTCATTTTAAGATTGGATTCGGGGTCGGAAAGGGTGTTTTTGTGAATATGGCCGCTGGTCATCCACCTTATACTAGCAACCCTTCTAATAGACACTTAATAGGAATAACTTACTCTATTTGATAGGATTTCACACAAGCTGGTGACATTTGGATGTTCAATACTTGACAATTCTGGATGACGTGTCCATTCCTGGTTACCACTTGTGTATACATTTATTGATTGGATCCACTTTGAAAGATTAACTTATTAAGATATTAATTTTGAAGTACAGGCATGTGACGTTCACCGTACAATGGTGCACTGTGTATGGTACGTCCATTTTATACTCAGTACCTCGTATGCAACAATAGATTAACGTTATTTTCTTGATGACCATACATAGGCGACCAACTCCTCTAGCTCTGGTGGGCTGTCGAGCCTTAGAAGTGTTTTTTTTCTTCTTCTTCCGAGTCAAATTGTATAGTTTCTTGATTAATCCACTGATGGCTGGTGGTTCCAAGCTTTTACAGTGTGTACAAATTATTGAATGTGTGCCTGCGGTGTAGTACCTCTTAACAATTCAAATAATAGATTCTGTCTTATAGTAGTAATTTATTTCAAGAGTGGGACCCTCTTCTGTGGAACATCAGGTTTGATGATACCTTCAGGAACACATGCAATTCTACAAGATGAACGTCTTTCTGAGACTCTTTAGGATCCTTATTCACATATACTCTTTTATGCAGTATGAAATGCGAAGGTAACTGTCGTATATGCACACATGCACACTTTTTCATCGATATCATTAGTGATAGGAAATGAAGCACTTTGTCCTTTTGAACTCAGACAATTTCAAAGACCAATATCTTTAAGTGCACATGCTGTCATCTCCATTTACCCCTAATGTATTCATTTTTTGGTTTACATTCCTATTAGTTTTGCACAATACTCTACAAAGGTTTTTACTTGGTATAATTATGATAAGGGATTTTTCATCAGGCTACAAGGGACATTAATTTTGACGTGCAAGCGTATCATGTTCACTATGCAAATAGTGCATCGCTTATGGTATCTTCATCTTATACAGTATATCACGTATTCAACTGTTGGTTACGCCGTGAGCTATATGGACAGAATTTCGGGTAAAAATCACGATGGAAATATGGAATTGTTTGTTCTCTCCGTCTATCAGAGAAAAAGCATAAGCACATGTATATTTCTACTCAAAAAGAACAGTACTAATCTATGTGGTAAGGCATACAACGGTCATTACCTTGTAATGACCGTCGTATGCCTTGTGAATTATCACTGAGTTACTTGGTGATTGTGCTTTACAGTATAAGCGTATTAGCACTAAGTGTATCTGTAATTTTACTTATGACGAGAGAGGTACAAGGTAACAACAAACTCTATGAAAGTTTAAGTTTTCAGCATACTATTCTTTTTCTACACTACTCTCGCCTCTTGGAATTTTTTCGGACAGCTTTGCCATTTAATTTTTTACTATTGTCATTATTAGGGGATGCGCATCGAAACCCGGGCCCCACTAAAGCATCAGGAGACTTGAACATTTGTCATGCGAACATTCGGAGTCTTTCGCATGGCAAACTTTTATGTATTAGATCTTCGCTAGCACAGTCATACAATTTAATGGCTGTCTCAGAAACCTTTCTTTCGCCGTATAAAGATAGTACCAATCTCAATACACCGAGTTTTCACCTAATAAAACGTCGCAATCGGACTAGTGGTTACGTTGGTGGGGTAGCACTCTACGCATCTCGGGCTTTAGTTGTGAAAAGACGTATTGATTTGGGGACCACAGCTTTTGAAGTTCTGTGGATCGAAGTCCGGCTTTACAACAATAGTTTTTTTCACTAGCGGTTGTCTATCGCCCTCTAAATGTCAGTGTCTTTTTGGGAAGACTTACAGCTAAATGTAGATTAAGCTAGTAGCTTTGGTTTGAGGAAAAAATATGATTATGAGTGACTTAAATGCAAAGCCCAGCACATATCATGGAAGACATTCGACTAACTTTAGTCTTCAAAATAACTTCACTATTCACACGAATAACAGAGCATACCTCATCTTGTCTTGACCAAATACGAAGTAGTATACTCCAATATTTGCGAGGCACTTCTGTATTGCCTGCAGTTGCACATAAAGACCATTCTATCGTGTCAGTGAACTTAATTTTCCAACGTAAAACGGACAGGTCATATGAAAGATTTAAATAGCAATACTAATTTTGACTATTTTAGGGAAAAGTTAAACGAAGTTAACTGGAATATCTGCTTTGATTCTCCTGATATCGATGTGGCCTGTCTGGCTTGGACTACTGATTTTTTTAATGTTGCTCGAATTTGAATACCGAACAAAAGTGTGGAAAAGACTAAATGATTCTCCCTGGTACACATCAAAACTGCGGTGTCAAAAACGTAAAGTGCATAGGATCCCTGCAGAGGCAAAGACCTCAAATGAAAACCCTCATATTTGGAAGCATTTTCATGAGCTATGGAATATATACATAAGTGATCTAGGGAAAGCTGAAGACGACTACCATAACAAACAATTTCTTGGAGAACATGCTTACGATTTTGGTGAGATAAAGTCTTTGATATGATTTCTAAGAATTATTTGATGGAAGCGTGGCAATGTCAACATGAGTCTCTCGCAGATACGTCAGGGTAAAACCGGCCTATTTTAGATAGCAAAAATATTGTAAGTAACCTTGTAATAACTGTACATATTTTATACTGTATTGCTGCATTGTATGTAATGTTTTTACCTGACGCCCCGCGGGTTCTGCCCTGCCCACAGGCGCCCCCGCTGTAAAGGGGTAGCTTCAGTAATAATAATAATAACAATAATAATAATAATAATAATGATGATGATGATGATGATGATGATGATGATGATGATGATGATGATGATGATGATGATGATGATGATGATGATGATGATGATGATGATGATGATGATAAAATGTAAACTTGTAAATGACGGGCTTTCGATCGGGTGCATCATCCAGGGTTAATACACATACTGAAAAAAAAATGCAGGCATCCGAGGTCCACTTATTCTCGGTTGGAGGATTATCTTTATGCAAGAACCCAAAGAGTAGTCATTCAGGGGCAGACATCGTCTTGGGCAAGAATCAAAGCAGGGACCCCGCAAGGTTCTGTCTCTCGGGCCATTAGGGTTTCTTGTCTATGTAAACAACATTGTAGATATTGTTAAGTCAGAAATACGTCTGTTTGCCGATGAGACGACACTCCACAGCACAGTTGATAATCCGACCGAAGCGGCCGAGATTCTAAATCACGATCTGAAATCAATATCCTAATGGTCAGATCAATGGCTCGTCTCTTTTAATCCTGAAAAAAACTAAATCCTTGATAGTAAATAGAAAAAACATCCCTTTAGATCATTCCAACTTGACTTTCAACAACAATAATCTTGAAAATGTAGAGGCACACAAACACCTTGGTCCTTGGCTTTCTGCTAATCTTTAATGGTCAGTTCATCTTAATCACATTATTATACAACAAAAAACTTGTTGCTGTCCTTAAACGTCTACAGTACAAGTTGAACAGAGAAGCTCTTGAATCTCTTTACTTTACCTTTGTACGTTCATGCCAAGAGTATGTCAGTGTGGTCTGGGATGGATGCGCAAAGCCTGACAGTGATAGACTTGAATATATTTAGCTGGCTACAGCCCGGCTGGTGATATAGGCTTTTGCTCAGACATGTCTTCAACATATTCACTCAGAGACTGGCTGGGAAAAGATAGCTGACCGTAGAAGGGAACAAAAACTGGTATTTCTGTTTAAAATTGTTAATGGAATAGCTTCAGCACACCTTTGAAGATTACTACCGGGAACAGTTTCAGACCTGACAAAACAAAAAATCGAGACATTGAGGCTAAGAAAACCACTTTTTACAATTCCTTTTTCCCATCAACCAGTTACGAATGGAACTCACCACCCCGATCAGTTAGGATCATTGAGCATATTTACAAATTTAAACGGGAACTAAACAAAAACAGTCTAAAACATAACAAATTGTATTATTTTCGATAAAGGAAAATTGCCATAATCCATTCTTGAATGAGAAGGGCTGGATCCAACTGAACAGAGATCCGTAAAAAATTGGCGATGTAGAGTCTCCATCATGCTCATGTGGAGCCAGCTGAACAGTGATCCGTAAAAAATTGTCGTTGTAGAGTCTCCATCATGCTCATGTGGTGCCAATTGGGATTATATTTATCACTTTTTCTTTGAATTCAACAAGTGTGTAATACTACTGAATGAACTAGATGTTAAATAATAACTCTTGGTAATTTTAACTGTAAAACTTTATTGTTTAGAATAGAAGGAAGACGAATTTAAAAAAGTGAAAACGAGGTCGTCCAAGAGTACATATATTAAATAATCTGGTACATTTAAAACGTGATCTAAATTCGGTAATCTCGTAAAACTATTTCTATTTGTACTTACACACCTGTCCTTTTCGTCGTTTTGCTCTTCCTATTTTGGTCCTGTGTGTGACCTGTCTGTGTTGTGGTGCTAACACGTCCATTGTTGTCTTGATATAAATGTACAAGCGGCCCTTATATAGGCTGGTGAGCCTGTCGGTCAATTATGTTTTGCTAATGAAATATGTTGAAGCCAAGAAGTCTGGCAAAAATGTAGTTACCAAAATTCGCCATTCGATGCATTCACATTTTTACACTAAAAGGCGAAAAAGATAGTAGTCCTAAGCAGTGATGGAAATTGCCAAAGTGTGTTCTGAGAAGTAACATTCAGATATTCCTCCTATGATTGACAACAGCAACACCATCTCATGCATAGCCAAAAAAAGGTGAAATGTTTAATGCTTACATGTCGGGTCAATACACAGTTCATTCTGATAATGACGCTTTACCCATACATGAGCTCACCTTTCGAACTGATGCCCGCCTCCACGGCATCTCCCTTGATGAAGAAAATATTCTAAAAAGCCTTCTCTCTCTCTCTCTCTCTCTCTCTCTCTCTCTCTCTCTCTCTCTCTCTCTCTCTCTCTCTCTCTCTCTCTCTCTCTCTCTCTCTCAGGCAACCTTCTACCACTGGTCCTGACAACATTAGTAATTTTTGTACATCCTCCATAATATTTACAATGACCTAGAGCACTCGATGGAGCTCAGAATGGTCATTTTAGACACATCGGAAGCCTTTGATGAGGCCTTGCATTCCATCCTACCTATTAAGCTTATTTCCGATAATCGTGTAGAAAGAATAGCTATGTGACAAATCGCCGCCAGCGTATGGTTGTTCATAGACAAATATCCTCTTGGCTACCCATTAAAGCTGGTGTAACCCAAAGAATCCATTTTTGGTCAGCTACTCCTCTTTGTGCACATTAATGATCTTCCTGACAATCATACGTGTGATGTCAGACTCTAAACTGACGACACCTCTCTACTCGACATTGTTAACCCCGTTGACTCTTCCCAATATTTGAACACAAATCTTTTCTCCATACAGACCTGAGGAAAGTTAGGGCGTGTAAGTTTTAGTGCTCTCAAATCCGTATCTGTTGTCTTTTCTGCTAAACATAACAAACTTCATCACCCTATTTTCTTCCGGGAATCGGCTATTCCCGAGGGTTACACCCATACGCATCTTGGTATTATCTTCAGTACTTGTCCTGGCATGCTCACGTACATTACTCGTATTACCAACAAAGCTAGCCAAAGGATTTCCCTTTTTCGGCGGTTCAAATACAAATTAAACTCCCGCAAAACCCTGTCTAGACTCTGTCTTTTCATGGTTCGCTCCATCCTTGAGTATGGCAATGTTCTGTTTCATAATTGCGACCAGGGCCTCCTAGACCTACTTAAATCTATACAGCTTGAGGCCGCCATAATCTGTACTGGTGCACTGCGGCACTATTTACATGTTAATCTATTACGAGAACTTGGCTGGCCTATACTGGCTAGTAGACTCAAATATTTCAAACTTGTTCTTTTCTTCATAAATGTACCATAATTTAACGCCTTCCTAACTGTCTTACCTTCTATCCCCGGTCTTTCACCGCCGGACAACCCGACAACCCAGTCAGGTACGCCGCCTTAAAAGCAGAGCACGACACACGGAGCTCTTCTGTACCCGTTACTATACGGCAGTTGGAACAATCTCCCAACAGATATCAGGTACTCTACTTCGCTTCAGATCTTCAAACCTGAGATAAAAGCCGCTATCCTGCTAGTTGATGGAGTTCCCCACTTTTATTCTCGTGGTAATATGGCTGCTAACATTTGCGACACATAACTACGCTCGGGTTTTCTAAGCTCAATCATG
This sequence comes from Hermodice carunculata, assembly GCA_964020975.1. NCBI lineage: Eukaryota > Metazoa > Annelida > Polychaeta > Eunicida > Amphinomidae > Hermodice > Hermodice carunculata. The sequence goes on along the minus strand of OZ026613.1, from coordinate 14,663,206 downwards.
ACTTGTATAAGGTCAATATCATGCTGGATCCAACTTGTCCCTGCTCACAAGAAAATGTACAGCATTTCATACTCTCCTGCCCAAGTTTTGCCGAATGTAAAGTTAAACTATTTGACAGCATCATCCTTTTTTTAGCACCCGGTGTCCATCCAAATCTTATGCTTCTGCTGCTAGGAATAGATTAAGGAAAATTCTACTGTGTGGCAGGCAAGACCTGCCAAATGATTCAAACATAATAATTGTTGATGATGTTCACATCTTTATTACTGAAACAGAACGATTTCTTTCTCAACCCTGAAGTATTCAGCAGTTTGTCGAGTCTACCCTAAGTCTATTCTATGTGTACAGTAAAGTGTATTTTTACGTATTATCTCAACTTGTGACAATCATTATCTTGTGCCCGCAGTCATAATACCATCCACTAACCGATAGTAAAAAGAGGAAGATTAGCATTACCGCATTGTGATTCTGTAAATGGTTTTGTGCTACTAACGTAGTTTTGTTTTTGTCTTTTGTGTTTTTTATTTAGTTTGTGGGTCTCCACGCGCTTGAAGACCCTACATATTAGTCCACATTCTATTATATGGTGATCCAGTGAAAATAAATATGCTTAAATCAAAATTATGGACTGGTCAATTGGAGAACACAACCAGTGGGATACAGTTTTTTTTATGTAACTAACTATCAACCTGTGATTTTCACGCACGCACGCACGCACGCACGCACACATACACACACACAACTTTTGATATTCTTGCCGTGCAAATATAGTAAGATTAATCGGAGGACCCAGTGGAAATATTGTTGTCTCTGGTCCACTGTAATTTTAACGTGCTTTCTTCTTAATTTACATAGAATGGTGCAAACTTGTAAACACTAGTTTGGAGAATTATGCTTTTGAGTGAAAGGCTTAAATTTGAAAAGTTGACTTACGTTAGACTGTATATTCCAGTAGTCATTTCACGCAGCAAATATTTCAAATTTCATTTCGGACTGCATGTAATCCGATGTTCCGGTCAAACTCTTTATAGTCCTGTATTCACGTTGGGTATATTCCCGTACTCTCTCGTCGGCAACTGCATGACTCGCAGAATTTCAATCAGTCTTAAACTGCAATACATTCCAGAATTGACGTGCACACGTTCCAGCATTCTCCTTAAACTGTTGTATCACGCTGCAGATTTCCCTGAATCCCAAAAGGTTTCATTCCTTCCACCGTTGACGTCAGGCTGTATGCTCTTGTGTTCACAACAAATTATGTTTAAGTATTAACGGCAGACGTATATTCATTCTAGCGTTCACCTCAGTACACTCCACCATACATACTTTATTGCAGCGTCGTGTTGTGCCTATGATACCGACACCAATGTGCCGCGGCCCAGTCCGGTCACAACTGTTTACGACACCCAGTCCTTGATTTATAAATTAGCACAAAATATCCTGTTGTGAAAACGAGTAATCTGTCACTAGTGGTTATGCGCCACCTTGCAACAACATTGTGGCACAGGCAACACAGTGATTAATACATTATGAAAGCCAACTTGACACATCTGTATGCAGCGAAAATGTTTACCATCATTTCCATCATGAGACTCGAAGTGTATGTATGCAGGCACAGAACATTATGTGCATGCTTGCACTAAGAAATCAGTTCAAGCATGCTTCGTATGTATTCAAATAATACACGAGTCCGATTAGACGTGACGCAACAACCACTGCTCACTGCTGATAAGTTACATGCCATTGATTAAACGTTCTTAAAGACTGCTGTATTCCGTATGATTCATTGTGTAATAGCAACTAGTGCATTGTTTAAAAGTTCGCACGAGTTCACAGGCTGCCTAATGATTAATGACTGCACGGAGCTTTATTCAAATGCCCGTTGCCTCATCATTTTGCTAAAATATGGGTGTCCACAAAATATTTTGAGTAAAACTCTTGCAGATCTCCTTGAAGCTCAGTAAAAGCAGGCATGCTGTGTGTTTTTTTCCCTCGGTCTACTCCTAAGCCTATTGTATGACCATGGACTTACCAGTTAGTTGATCCAGATTTAAAACTGAGAGTCCACAAGATGTCAGCATGATGCTGTCAAAGTCTTCACTTCAATGAAATTAAGTTGCCCGTCTGTTCTAGGATGTGGGTTACCTCCGATGAAATACAATACACCACCTTTTTGTGGATGTGAAAGATCATGCTAATATTCTTGAACCGTATTCCGGTGTGTCAATTCACATTTTTGCCTGCTAAACAGACTTTCTGGAGGGCGATAGACTGTTGGTCCCCGGCGAAAGTCTGCTAAGGAGGCAATTTATGTTTCAATTCCATCCAAATATGTTCAAATGGTGATTCTGGCGTTCCTACCAGTGGTTTCTTCTTCAATGATTTCAGATAAACTTCTACATAGTAAGTAAACACAAGGGAATAGAACAAAGCTGTTTTCTACACTCTACTTGGCCTTTGAAGTACTTGGGATAGGACAAGTAAGATAAGTGCAATCTTTAAGCATGGTGAAACCCACGTGCGAGTCGGCTTCCTAAGCAGTCGGACGCCTTGGTTCCGTCGAGAAAGCATGCAAACGTTTTTCCACCTGACAATAGTAATTGAAAGCGTTGCAATGGGTGCACACAGAATAGCCCGTCCTGGCTCGTGTCTGAAGTGCAAGGGTCATCACATGTATGTAAAGACATCACAGAAGCGCACATAACCTGCGCTCATAAACAAGAACCGACATGTCCGCATCTATTATTAAATGTTAGTATACTAAAACATAACTCTTTCATATACATGTAAAATTTTATACAGTCATGCCGGTTTTGTTCGACAGAAAATTAGGGTTCTGAGTATTTTATACTGGATGTGTTGTTATTTGTGTATTCTCATTCTGGCTGTAGAGATCTGGATGGACGCACAGAAAGGCGTTTCACGATGGGTTTCACGAAAGGGAAGTATGTAAATTTTTAGTTTACCGGTCTGATTTTGAACAAAACTGCCCTCGCATACTTTGAAGCGAATCCAAACATTGCTTTTTGGGAAGTCAGCGACACTACCTGGGCACAGACGCAATGCCACCTGGTGAACAACTGAAGGTCCACGGATCGCTGGATTTGTCGTTTTGAACTTTTGATGATATTGGCCATGTGGCATTTTTGTTTTTGTTTTTTAGCCACAAACTAAGCCGACAACAGTTCCACTCAGTAAACATATAAAGAAGGGTTCGATTTAAGACATGACTCGATATAGTTTGAAGGGAAAAAATGGTTTCAGACAAGTGACGGCACAATCTCGACCTCCTAATTTGCTGTAACCTTCACATGCGCTGCGAAACAAGCATGCACGAGTGAACACGCAAACTGTTTAACAACATATTCAGCTACAGCTACGCCATCATAAGTTTTAAGTTTTGCACGTGCACAGACACACAGACACACACACACACACACACACACACGCGCGCGCACAAATATACATTTATATTATATATTCGTATTTATGGGTATTTTCAAGATCTTGCAACATACACAAACTCAGTGGCCTAAAATGGAATCTTCGTTTCCTTTTTACATTTATAATTGTTTTCCTATTGCAGGGTCCTCTTGTTCCTAAGGTGCAGCCGCAAAAAGCGTGCAATAAAATGACGAGCTCGTGTATCTGCGCAGCATCTTCTAGCATCAATCAACTTGAACAAGAATGTAGATAAGATCTATCGGGATGGCATCTCCTAGGTCAAGAACTTTCCTTGGAGGTAGGTTCCAAACGGCGGTGCTTAGTACCCAACAAATACGATGGAAAGCTGTCGCCTACCTTAGTTCAGGAAGGAAAGGGTGAAGTTTTGCAAGTTGACCGCTCAAGTAAGTAAGTTGTGCTGGTAACCAAATCCCAAGATTCCTAAATTTGGGAATTGTGTTCAATCTATGCCAAAGTGGCAGGTTTGTGGTAACTAAAATTGGTCCGTCGCCTTCATTGGGCAGCGCAATTTCCTTGTCAATCGTGTCAGCTGATTTTCATTCTGCAACACTATGTCACCCTAGATATAAACTATGGGAATAAACATTTAGGATACTGAAAGGCTCCTCGCAGCTAAAAAACAAAACAAAACAAAAACAAAAAACAAACACCAAAATAAAAAAAACAAAAAAAAAAACAAACAAAAAAAACAAACAAAACAAAAAACCAAAAAACAAAAAAAACAAAAAAAAAAAAAAAACAAAAACAAAAAAAAAAAAAAACCAAAAACAAAAAAAACAAAAAAAAAAAAAAAAAAACAAAAAAAAAAAAAAAACAAAAAAAAACCTCCCCCCTAAATTGAACCAATTTATGACAAGTAATAGCCAACAAGACTTCAGGATATATATATATATATATATATATATATATTTCTTCTTGACGATTCCATCACTGCCCCGAATTCGAACTGTTTCCTGGCCTGGCTAACTAGATTTCGCTTTAACTTGTAACTCTTATGGACTTTTACCTTTGTTATCTACATAACGTTTGTAAATGTGCACCAGTGGTTTCACACTATCTTTACAATCATGGATTGTCCACTATGATTTTTAATGTAAATGGATCTACCACTGTTTATTTTGTTAGCGGGAAACACATTTCCTTGCTGTTAATGGCATGGAATCTTCATGTCATATTTGCCTTTTGCCATCATGCTCCAGCTGGTGGCATTTTTGTGAACTAAAGTGATTTTCTCGCTGAAGGCTTTATTTATGATTAGATTTTGTATCTACAACTAGTTTGTCCCTCTAGGTGCAACAAAAAGGTCTCTTGTGCACTCTTAGAACCAAGCAAAGCTTTTACGGCACTTCGTTGTTCAGAATAGTGGTAAGGTTTTTGGCAAATCTAGCACAATGGTTGTCTCGGGAACCATTTATGGTGCTTCATTCAAGCATGATCGGGAATGAAATCAGCGAGTATATAGTTGAATGAATTGAAAATTGCACGCCTAACTGTTTTACATGGCTCTATTAAAGTTGCCACACCGTTATTTAGGATTATCACTGGTGATTTCTATTTTACCCACAGTGGAACTTTACTTATTCAAAACTTCTTTGGACCAAATTAGCTGAACGCCGTCAATTTCATATTTCAACTTTAATGTACAAATCCCTTAACGGAATGGCTCCAAATTACCTTCAAACCAAAATCATTAAAGAACGAGAAAAGAAGATTTGCTACAAAGCAAATCTGTCTGTGTGCCTTCAAAAATTGTGAATGGTAAACGCTAAAACTTTTGTCCTTTGGTATTTCATTTTCATTAACCTTATGGCTGGATAAAAATTTCAAAGTCAAAATGACCTTGACCTTTGACCTTAAGAGGTCACATGTAAAATTACAAAAATGTACAGTCTTACAATACCTACAAATTTAAGCCCAACATGAACTAAATGAGATGAAAATTGACCAAGTTATGGCTACATGAAACTTTCAAAGGACTGAAAGACCTTGACCTTTAACCTCTACAGGTTACGTGTTTAAGACAAACATGTGTGTTGCAATACCTACTATTTGAGTCCAACATTATTAGAATTGGATGGAAATTGGCTGAGTTATGACTAGGATGAAAATTTCAAAGGTCCAAATGACCTTGACATTCTACCTTAAGAGGTCAAATATACATTACAAAAATGTGCAGTGTTAAAATAGCAACAATTTGAGCCCAACATGATCAAAATTGGATAAGAATTCACCAATTCCTGGATAGATAGAATTCCAAATGACCTTGACCTTTGAACTTTATTGGTCACAATTAAATAACAAAAATGTACAATGTTACAATAGCCACAATTTGAGTCCAACATGATCAGAATAGAACAATAATTGACCGAGTTATGGATAGATGTAAACGTCAATGGTCCCATTGATCTTTACCTTTAGAGGTCACATGAAAATTACAAAAATGTGTAGTGTTACAGCTGCTACAATTTGAGCCCAACATGACAAAATTTGATAAAAATTGACCGAGTTATGGATGAAAATTTCACAGTTCCAAATGACCCTAATCTTTGACTTTTAGAGGTCACATGTAAGCTACAAAAGTATGCAGTGTTACAATAGCTACAATTTAAGCCCAGCATTATCAAAATGGGATAAGACTGACCGAGTTATCGTTGAATAAAAATTTCAAAGGTCCAAATGACCTTGACCTTTGTCCTTGAGAGGTCACATGTAAATGACAAAAATGTGTAGTGTTACAAACATATCAATTGAAGTTGTATTGGTTACCTGTTCCTATAATAGTTTTGAAGATATTCAAAAATTAAGTTTTTACATGGCCCTAATTTGCATAAGTTTTAAAACCGTTGAACCTCTTTACAAAAACTCGAGACTTTATGTATGGAAGTATAATCATGCCAAGTTTTGAATTTCTACATGTAATACTTTTCAAATGAAATATCGGACAAATTTGCCTGTAAAGAAAGAACGAAGGAAAGAATAGAAAGGATGATTTGCTTCAAAGCAAATCTGTCTGTGTGCCGTCAAAAGTTGTAAATATTCAATGGTACAACTTTTGTCCTTTGGTACTTCACATTCCATTAAGTTTATGGCTGGATGAAAATTTCAAAGTCCAAATGACCTTGACCTTTGACCTTTACAGGTTACATGTAAATTGCAAAAATGTACAGTCTTACAATACCCACAATTTAAGTCCGACATGAAAAGAATTGAAGAAACATTGGCCGAATTATGGCTGGGTGAAACCTTCGAAGGTCCATTGACGTTAACTTGTCAGTTTCAAAATGTGCAGTGTTACGATAGCTAGAATTTGAGCCCAACCTGATCAAAATTGGATCCAAATTGACGAAGTTATGGATAGAAGAAAGCCACTATCGAAAGTGGCTTTTTACCTTGAAATGACGTTTGACCTTGAGAGGACCTCTGCCTGAGATGAACCTTGACTTTAAAATGACCTTTTGACCTAAAATTGGCTTCTGACCTTGATATGACCTTTGACCTTGACATTTGAGATAACCTTTGCCTTGCCATGATCGAACTCCTATTCCCTCTGAACCACATCTACTATAGTATATAAGATATTGAAGATTTAAAACTTTAATTAGCCCTCATTTGTATAATTTTGAGAAGCATGACCTTTCCCTATAAAAAGGCGAGACTCCATCTATAGAAGTATAATTGTGCCAAGTTTGGAGTTTTTACGTATAATACTTTCAAATGAAATGTCAGACAAATTTGCCTGTAAAGAAAGAAAGAGAGAATTCCTAGAAGAACAATATGTCTGTGTTGGCACACAGACATAAATACAGTTCACTCCCTCAATACCAGAAGTAACCTGAATGGCGATCTCCATCTCCCGCCACCACGCACTGAAAAATTCAAGCAATCCGTTCGTTACAAAGGACCGCTTATTTGGAATAGTCTCCCCAGATCCACCAGACAAGTCGATGACTTATCAGACTTGAAAACGAATTACTTTTTCCAAACATAAGAACCAGGGTCATACATGTTCATGTTTTAAGCTGCGTGTCTTCATATATGCATTTAAACATGTACCTTTATATCTGTTCTGTTATTTATTTTATTGTATGTATGTATAAATGTATGTATGTATATATATATATATATATATATATATATATATATATATATATATATATATATATATATATATATATATATATATATATATATATATATATATGTATTAGAGCTTGGTCGATCCTTGTTTTTAACCGATACCGATATACCGGTATCGGCAGAGTTTACCGAATGCTATACCGAGAAACGTTCGGATTCAGTTTATAGGGAAAACATATAAAAAAACAAAACAAAAACAAAAAAAACAAAAACAAAAACAAAAAGCAAACAAACAAAAAAACAAGAACAAAAACCAAAAACCAAAAACCACCCCCTCAAAACACACACACACACACACACACACACACACACACACACACACACACACACACACACACACACACACACACACACACACACACACACACACACACACACACACTAAACGCCGCAAGATATATTTAGTAAAAAACTCCTTATGACACACACAGAAAACTATGCATCCTGGGCAGGTCAGCACGTCTTGAACCTGTAACAAACACAGTCCACAGTTAATTAATACTTCCATTTATATTCAACTTTGTTCATGCATAAGCATATGAGCATGTCAGCTTTTTCGGGATTCAATGCCGCCCTCCTGTTATTGATTGTCCAACCCGCGATACTGAGTGCTCGTTCACTGGGAACGCTTAAGGTAGCGGCATCGTTGTGGCGTAGGGGCCTAACTTTCCCGTATCGCAAAATGGGTTTTTATCATTTCCTGAAAGCACAATACTTGAAGTTTATTGTCATCAAAAATCAGAGTAAAAAATTTAATATTTATATGAGAAAATTGCGTTTAAACTTTTGGAAGTTTAGCTGTCTAGTACACGTGCTGGTTTCTGTTTGTTTGGATATGGTAATTTGCGACGGTGATTTCGCAGCAATCCGCCATCAAGGAATGCACAGGTATTTCTTAGCTACCTTGGCCAGGTGAGGATAACGGCATGATCTAGCCTCTTTGCACCAAACTACTGAATTAACATTACGTGCAGCTCTAGGGGAACTTAAGTACTCTTCCAATTCACTTGTTTCAGTGGAAATATTTTGGTTGTGTTCATATTCATTCCAGATTGATGATTTTGCCTTGCGCAGAATATCTGTTACTGCTAGGGCTTGCCGTGGTTGTGAGGTTGCAACGCATGTGTGGGAAAAAGAAAGGACACATAGATTTTAATATGTGCTGCTTTATTGTGCTGATTACATCAGTTGTGAGAGCAGGAGGTCACGTGATGACCTGCCACATCTTGTCGCTGCCTTGAAAATAAATCAAAGTCTGAGGACGTTGCATACCGAATCCGAAAGTCAGAAGCGTATCCAAACCGATCCCGAACCGATCCTGAATCCTGTGAATCAGTAATATCGGATTCGGTGGTTCGGATTCGGCCAGGCTCTAATATATATATATATATATATATATATATATATATATATTGCATTAACTTATGTTGTATTGTATTGTGCTATACTATGTTTGCAAATATTGTTTATTCTAACCTGGGCCCGATGGAAGAGCAGTTTTTAACTGAATCGGCCACCCAGTATAAATATATATTTAATGAATAAATAAATAAATTAATTTTGTGACTAGCCATTGGGCAGATATGTTATAGATGTTAATGACACTGCTGCTAGAGTTACTCGTTTTGCATCTTCCACATTTGCATATTTTGATTGGAGTGCTGTAATAAAATGGTAATTACAATCGGTTGAAATGATGCAAAAGAAGTAATAGTAATAAACTTTATTTCTTTAACGAGGATTGGGCTATAGCCATTGGCTAATGCAGGGCCCTTTCCTCAAGTACATACAATACCGTTAAATACAATAGAGCAACAGTAATCCACAATGAAAAAAATTAATGATATGTAAAAAAATAAAATATTTTGCAATGTATAATAATAATAATAATAATAACAACAACAACAACAACAACAATAATAATAATAATAACAACAACAACAACAACAACAACAACAACAACAACAACAACAACAATAATAATAATAATAATAATAATAATAATAATAATAATAATAATAATAATAATAATAATAATAATAATAAAGAACATGACAATATGATGTAATAGAGCAGGCGCATATAGATGGTACAAATTATGTAGAAGCCAGTCAAACAAATAAGTGTAGTTTCGTTTAAATAGACACGTAGAATTAATCGTCTTCGTCTGAATCAGAATTAACATCAGATTCTTTACCGAATCTTTTTGTTTGGAGAATAAATTTCATTGAAGCATCCATTATTTTGCAGTTACACTCAAAAGACAAATTATGGTGACCGAACAAACAAAGCGACACTTAATCGTGAATAGAAAAATTATTAAAATTCAAATTAAGATGATTGGTTTCGAGAGCTGAGGAGATTCTATCCAAGAAAATGTTTCTGGGAACAGTGTACAATGGACACTGCAAAGGAAAATGATAAGTAATGTCAGAATGATGTCCACAATGACATATTTGCGAGTCTATCAAACGACGAGTATACAGATTTGCATTGAGGGCACTATCTACTCTAAATCTATTAATGAGAATGTTTAATTTACGAGGCCCATAACGAGGGTGGCCGAGCCTAGAAGGAAAGAATATTTGTTTAACGTACAATTTGAAGACGCTAAGAGACCTGGAGTCACGAACGAAAAGTGGAAGAGAGTTCCAGATTAAAGTTGTAGAGGGGATAAAGCTACGAGATAAAATATTAATCCGACTTCTAGGCAAAAGTCGATCATTTATGGTGCGTAAATTATAGTTGCGACGACTATTTTCAGGTGGAAGAAGATCGCTCAAGTGAGCCGGACATAAGTTTTTAACCATTTTGAAGAAAAGTACTAACTTAAAGTATTTTCTTCAATCTGCTAAGCTCGGCCATCCAAGACATTTTAAAACTTTAACACAACTAGATGTATTCATAGCTCCTGATACAGCAAGTGCGGCTCGGTACTGAACTGATTCGAGCATATCACTACTCCTGACTGAACAACTGTCTATAACCTGAGACGCATATTCTAAAATCGGCCGAATACCTGATGTGTAAATAGTTTCAAGAGCATTACATGGAAGGGTAAGCATACATTTCCTTAATCTCCAAAGTCTTGCTGATGCTTTGTTACAAATTGATGAAACATGTTTATCCCATGACAAATTATGGGTAAGAATGACACCAAGGTGTTTGTGCTCTTTTACGTTTTTAATCGTGTCACTCATGAAAGTTACAGGTGGGTGGTTTTCATGCATAACTTTTATAGAAATGACCATATATTCAGTTTTTCCAGGGTTAAAGTCTACTTTCCATTTTACTCCCCAATCCTGAATGGTTAACAGATTTTCATTTAGAGTTATTACAGTTTGGTCAGCATACTCAACAATTTCCAGTAACGATGTGTCATCAGCAAAAATGTAAACTTTGCAAGAAAGGTTGTCAACTAAATCGTTAATAAAGATCAAGAACAATAACGGTCCAAGGACACTACCTTGGGGGACACCTGACTGAATAGTCACCCAATCTGAAGCAACTCCATCCAGCACAACGCGCCGTTTTCTATTTGTTAAATATGAACGGACCCAGGAAAGGAGTGGATCGCAAATGCCAAGTTGTTTGAGTTTAACAAGCAAGCCCCCATGCCAAACCCTATCAAAGGCTTTAGATACATCCAGAAATATCATACGCACATCTTTACGTTAATCTAAAGCTTCATTAATAACATGCACAATGTTGATGAGTTGGTTGACTGTACTGTCAAGTTTCTTGAAACCTGAATTGCAAGCAGTCAAAAGATTTTTTGAAGTGAGGAAATCATACATTTTTTGAAACACAATAATTTCAAACACTTTAACCGATGAACATAAAAGAGAGGCAAGACGGTAATTTGTAGGTAAGAAGTTTTCGTCTTTTTTTATAAAGACCAACCACATTAGCTTCTTTCCAAATAGCAGGAAAGGTAGCTTTTTTCAGTGACAGATTAAACAATTTCGTGAAAACACTAGCTATGTATGGAGCAAATAAACGTAAAACAGAGTTAAAGAGGACCGAGCCATTAACAATAAGAGGACGGATGGGTTTATTTGAACGCCAACCACAAGCATGTTTTAATGTTATCCACCATTTCTTGGTTTCAGTGGATTTATTTGTTAAGGTATCACTAACTTTTAAGTAATAATTGCGTTTGGCTTCTCTAAGTAAACTTACGACATTATTTCTGAGTTGGCGATATATTTCCCAAAATATAGCTGCATTTACATGATTATCTTTTTTTGCTTTTTTTTTGCCTTTTTATATGCCCTTTCTCTCACTCTCATTTTTTTCCGCAAGTGACTTGTCATGAACGGTTTGTCTTTAGGTCTCATCGTGAATTCCTGATGGGGAATACATTCGTTTGCTACTTCTGTCAAAAACTTGGTAATATCCAAAAAAATATTATCAACATTCCCATCTAAAAATAGAGCACCCCATGGAGCAGAAGACAAAAGATTGTGCAACTTCTCTTTATCAACTTTGGAGTAATTCCAAATTACCTTTCGGTATGCAATAGTATTACCAAGAGAAAGTTTTGTACAAATTAATAATGCTTCATGATTACATGTAGAAATTGGACTTAAATTTGTAACAGTAGTATCAAGAGAGTCATGGATTACAAACACTAGGTCGAGAACCGATTGTCCTTGTGTAGAATCAGTAACTAATTGCTTCAAATTGAGTCTGAGACAGGAACTTAGAAAGTCCCATTCTAGCCTAGTATTACAGTTCTCCGAGTTCCAACAAATGCCAGGAAAATTAAAGTCACCAGTGATGATAATGGTATGTGGAGACTCAGCTATTGCTTTTGCAATTGAACCCTTGAAATGAATCTATAAAATTCCGTACCATATTTACGTCTTGCCCAGGTGGTCTATAAAAAGTTGCAACAAAAACTTTGAATTTTTTTATAGTGAGCTGAATCCAGAGTGACTCAATATTCGGATTACATAGATCATTTCTAGTTTTCACGCTCAAATTACTACTAGCATAAACTGCTACACCTCCCCCGCGCCGGTTTCTGTCATGTCTAATAGCCGAGTTAAAACCTGAGACATGAATATCATCATCATGAACTGTTGCATCCAACTTTGTTTCATTTAGGCAAACGATATCCACATTATGATGAATACATATACTTTCAATCTCATCTAGCTTGTTGTTGGCTGTAAGACTGTTGACATTAATACGAATAACATTAATATTTTAAAAAATTCGAATCAGGACCTGGGTTTGGGTGAACGTCACCACATAAGGCTTGAAGGTTATCAGTTATAAATATAATGATGGTTAGATATAAATATATGGAATAAACTAATGTGTTGCAGCGACCAATGAGTGTAAAAGTACGAATAAATTCAGATCTACACTTAGTATGACACAGATATACCGGTAGGGGTTGCAAAGAATTGAAGATACAGTATCCCAAAAAAGCATCATTTTTCACTAGGCAAACAAGAAATAACAATAAAAGTTGTAACCGACAATACCATCGTTTCGACAATAATTATCTAGCATTGTTTTGCAGTGTCACCAAATGTTGTTGTCTACCTATTAACCGATACCAGAAGTGTTTCACACACACGTCTTTCATAATATACGCAGCTCAAAACACAGGAACTGATCCCAGCTGAATATATATGTATATCCATTTGTGCTGCATGCACTGTGGTCATCCAATATGTCAAATTTTGTATGTGGTGTTTTTGGTGTTAACTCCACACCTTAAAAATTCCATGAACTTGTGCTTCAAGCTAACCATTTGGTTTCTGCCCATTGTTACGGTACAATATAAAGAATTTTATATAATTGCCAATAATATTGTGACAGATAGATCGATGGCTGGATGGATTAATGCAGAGATATATGGACGGATGGGTAGGAAGGCATATGGACGAGCAGACTGAAAATAGAAAAAAGTATAGTTAGATGTGTGTTTGTATAATGTACTGCATATTTGCAACAATACGCCAATATCATTTTGCTGTTCATACTTCGTATCATGCACAGACATTTTTCTTTATTTACACTGTAAATACTATGTGCTTACTTTCTATTGATTATTTACATTTTGTTCCTAATCATACGAACTATGCGTGCACTAGGGTCTATTCAAGCACTAATATTTCCAGTAGTGTGACCATATTCTCTCTCATATGTCCTGGTCAATGCCAGCAGGTTGCACATAACCTGCAACGGAACATTTAAAACATGTTTACGCCATATATGCATTGTATAACTAGACAACAAAGATTTGCCTCATAGCACACCTCCCCCCCCCCTCTCTGTTCTCTCTGTGCATGTATATTTTGATAGCAATAATGAATTTGCTTTTTATTGCGCAAACATGTATATTTATTCTGGAAAAAAACACTATCAAAAATAATTCTGCATATATTCAAAATTTAAATCTGGTGTATTGACATAGCTTGCATGCAATCCTCATTTGGTGCGAGCATAGTACAAGTATAAAAATTGAAATTGGAACGGCACATCTATCTTTATTTTTTTTTTTTCAAAGATATTGAACATTATTCAACATTCCAAGTTAGTGTATTTCCCAAAATTCGCATAGATTAAGATCTTAGTTTTCAATCACTGTTCATCGGATGTACCTAAGCATAAACATCTGGTCTGGAACTGCACCTCTATGTACAGTAATGTTGAAGATATTCATCATTATCCAACAATTCCTTTTTGTGTTTTCACTTTATATGGCACACATTTACATGTTACAAGTTTTAGTCCCTATTCGTTGGATGCACACTCCCAACAAAAAATGCCACAGCACTAGCATCTGTCTGTGACTGCTTAACAAACTTTCTAGACGGCGATAGACTGTTGGCCCCCGGGTCAGAGAATGTCTGCTAAGGAGGCAAGCATGTGTGTCTTTAAGTCGAATAGTTTTGAAGAGAGAAGCAATGGAAATTTTTGAACGACCCTCGTTTGCATAGTTTTCAATAGTATTTTTAATGATATACAGAACTCACTCAACAGGCAAAATTTTCTGTCTCAAGCGGTGTCCAAGATAAAAACGACACAAAAAACGGAGTGGCAAGAAAGAAAGAATATTGGGAAAACAGTTTGCCTGTGTTCATACACAGACACAATTAGTCATTTTTAACCAATAGTCTGCAATGAATACTAGGCTTGTCAAAGTGGAGTTTCATTTTTTGTTCATTTGTCCTGAATAAAATCTTTTTAAGGAAGCGCATTTCCCGCAAATCATAAACATGAAAGCTATTGCTTATAACTTTAATCAAATAATGATGACAAATGACAGTTAAATGCTGGTAAACCGGTCTATGTATGTTTTGAATGTTTTGAGCCACGGACTTCAGAATAATTGCAATTTTAAGATTATTTATAATTGTATGGTTTCACATGTTTTGTGCCTATATGAGCAAAACAAAACAATATTTATAATATAGCCTGGGGGCCTGAAATTACAGAAATGAAGTGTTATACAAATTGTATACCAAGTCTGTAAGGAAAGGTAGAAGCATTTCATATGATAAATAATACATGTCAAGCATAAAGTAAACAGAACATTTGCGGAAGGTATATGGACTTAAGCATTATTAAAATTATATAAATACAGTTGTCCACAGTATTCGCCAATTGCCAACCGATACGTTTACGTATCAGCACTTGTATTTGCATGAATATAGCATCTGGTCTTTATTATTTTCAATGGGTGTACATGAGAAGAAGTTGACCTTAATTCTCTGCATTCTCATGCTTAAGACGGCAGAAACACGGGGAATTCAAAATATCCGACATTGTACCGTAGTTGTGAGCCCCTACCGACCGTTGTTCTCGGGAAACCTATCACCCAACCTTGTTCCTCCTGGAGCCAAGTTACATAAGAGTCTCTTCACAATTATAAGATATGTATTTATATAATTACAAGAAGTATATTCTTACGAATATACTCCACAGAAAATAACAGAATATTTAGTGGTAAAATCTGAAGGTAATGAAAGTGACGACGTGCTTTCCGGGTTGCTTTTGCAGTCATTAATGCTAACCTTGAACTTTTGGTAACGCGTGGAATGCTTTTTGTCATTTCCATGCTGGGCACATCCCTTTAACGCTCAGTACAAGAACTGTGTAAAGCTACAGATATACGGGGCAACTTTCGTGGCACCACAAGAGTGGCGTGTATATCCTATCCTACCACAAAAATTGCACCTTTTACCACAAGTGGCAGCAATATAGCCAGACTTGATCCTGGTATCTATGGTGTAATGCTACCCTTTCGATCACTCATGCTTATACCCCTGCTTATCAGGTTCCCAACCAGGTTTTAAACCTGACAGAGCACATTTCACAAAGAATATATAAGAGAATGCTCAGTGTCAATGCAGGACAAACACCGTTAAGTGGTCAAAATATCAGCTAATGATAAGGGACAGTTGGCATCTCTGGTAGTGGAGCTGCTCATTGAGCTTTGGGAAGAAAATCCTTGTCTGTGCGCCATAAAAAACAAAAAAGTACCAGAACAGAAATATCAGAGGAAATGTGCTGGAACTTTCTTTGTACAATAGCCATGTTCAAATGCCCACAGTGTATACATGTGAGCTGTGGGTATGCATAAAGTTTCTGCCACATGTGGTGCCTTGTATTCGGTCAAGGGGTGCACCACTGGGGGTGGGGTAAGCGGTTTTCCGTGCTAGCGTACTGGGTATTTATGGCTGGGTGCGAACCCAGATTTTTTGTTTTTCCATGAATACTTTTTCTTTCTTTCTTCTTTATGACCAAATTTGTCCAAAGTTTTTCTCGGACACTATTATTAAAAAATAACCAGCAAAGTTGCCATGGCGACTGACCTACCAGTGAACTTCTGCATACCATTTGGAACAGTCATGATCTTTAAAATTATGCAAATTACGGGCAATCAAAATTTCAACAGCTCCGTATTTTCTAAATATTGCAGATGCACATAATTTTAATGTGCAAACATAGGTTTTTGACTCCTGTCAAGATTATGGACAGTAAATTATAGTTGTAGAATTTGAAATTATGCTAATTTGGGTATTGAAAAATTTTAAAGTTGAGTATCTCCAAAACTATCATAGAAAGAGGTGCCATTCCAACTTCAATTTATATGCATATGGCAAAGCCGCATACAATGAACCATGAACCAAAGTTGTAGAATTTCAATTTATGCAAGAAAAGTGAATACATAATATTTAAATCTTGAATAGCTTCAAAACTATTATATATAGACTTGCCATTCCAACTTCAATTTAAAGGTTAGTAGCATGGCCGCATCCAATGAACCAACCTTGTAAAATTTTAATTTATGCAAATTAGGAGAAAACACAAATTTAAATCTGGAATAACTTCAAATATATTATACATAGAGGTACCATTCCAACTTTATTTAAGGTTCATAACATAGCCTCATCCAATGACCCAAAGCTTCAAAATTTTAATTTATGCAAATTGGGAGAACACAAAAAATTTAAATCTGGACGGACTTCAAAAGTATTATACATAGAGGTGCCATTCCAACTTCAATTTGAAGGTTCGTAACATAGCCGCATCTAATGAACAAAAACTGTAACATTTTAGGTGCAAATTAGGAGAACAATTTAAGTCTTGAATAATTTCAAAATTATACACAGACGTATCATTCCAGTTTCAATTTGCAGGTTTATGACATAGCCACTTGTAATGAACCATGAACCAGTTGTAAAATTTTAATTAATGCAAATGAGGTGAAAACCCAAAATTTCAATCTTGAATAGCTTCGAAACTATTATAGATACAGGCACCATTTCAGCTTCACTCTATATGTTTGTGAGTGTCATCGGTGCAGATTATGTTGAACGGTTCCAAAGTGTAACATTTCAAACTGTTCTCGTTTTGAAGGCACCCAGATTTGCTGCGTTTCCTTCTGCGAGGAAAACATCGTGCAAGACACCGTTCGTTTTATTTTCCGTTCATTTCAGTTAGATCTTGCCTGGCAAACTGACTAATCTCTTCTTTTTGCTGGCCATCTGGTCTGCCCCGGGCTACAAGATCACGGTTTTAGCAGCCAAGAAGCGACTGGCTATACATACTGCCAATGGCAAAGAACAATAATAAACATTCTCATTGGCTCATTAGTTTGTGAGGTGGGCGACTGCGCATCTTTTTTGACTCCGACTTTGAATATAATCTGGTTGCCCCGCGGCACACCGGGAAGGTGGAAAGTCACTTTCCACCTCCCTAGGCAGATCTAGATAGTGTAGCCGAGATAATACGGAGCTTAGTTTGCTTCGGGGATTAAGTTACATGCTTTAAAAGTGGAGATGATCTGTTCCTTCTCTGCCTTTTCTTTTCCGCTATTCACTTGTATGGCCGTGTCTTTTGCCGTTTTGATGTGGTACCATATATGTACATGGGTTAAAGTAGGCGTAGGTCTCGGATTGGAGGTACTGTGAACATTCACTTGACACTCTTCCTTTCACACCACACACAGGAACAGATACACAAAGAACTACGTAAATTTTTGGGTTTGTTTTATTCGTTGTTGGGACACGTATATAGAAATACTCGGCCATATTTTTGTTGAATACTTGTGGATAGATTCGTGTGCAGCCAGCATCTTCAGACTTGACAACTATAAAAATATACTGCGATTTCAAGTCCCTCCATATGTAGATAACACACTCACGTGCAATCAAAACCAACCTCCCAGCATTAAACAAACCTAGAGTGTAACAGAACAACAGGATGATGGTATTTCATAGCTTCATATTGGCACACTGTCTACATGTACAGTAGGTTACATCATGGATTATATCCATTACTCACCACAATCAGACACGTTTGCATGTGTTTGCACCTTTTTGTTCCAATTTTTCACCTGTCTGTGGGAATAATTTGTTTCATTCTATACACTTTAAATTATGTGACCCTACTTTCCCGGCAGCCAGCATTTGTGTGTTTTTTCCGTTTGTTATTTCTGAAAAAATATCCTTTTCCGTCGTTACCATTTACCACTGCTTTAGCGTGAAGCTGCTCATTTTCTACAGCTTGTAACTGGTGAAGCCACTTCATCGTCTGAAACTACCACAAAAATACTAATTCAGAATGGAGACGTATTGTAACATTGTAACACATCTTTCAGTTGTTCGTGGCGACCATAATGTTACATGATCAACGTTATTTGTAAATGGAATACGGAATACGTTTATGCGTTTCTGCGCACAGCACCTGGGCTAATCAACATTCTATTGTGGGTCACTGGCTGTAAAAAATTACACAACACTCAGTATATGAAACACTGTTTACACATGTTTGCACTGACCACTTGTTCTTGTAAGTATTGTATTCGTTGTTAGTTTCACCATTGAACATTTTGCAGAGATGCTAAATTCTGACGATGGCAATGGAATGTTATAAAATGCAGAGACTGCTGCAAATATGTACACAATGCCGACACACAAGGATCTCCCACAAAAAATCCCTTCTTTCAGCTTTTTGTGTATATAGCAGGCAAACATCCATCATTACAAAGCACGTAAAAAGATATATGTATCCCTGCACGGGTCCTACTCACACTGTTCTTTAGTGGCAATAAAATCGAAGGTCATTCCAACCTGTTGCACAAGACTGTATCACAATGCCAAATGCAATTTTCGAGAAACAATTTATAAATTTACATAGATCTTATCATGCATAGTGCACACTATTTCAGCTATTGTGTCAAACTGCAGGGGGAAAAGTAAATGACTTTTTGCAGAAATTATTCATGATCCACACACTGTTTCTTTGCAATAAAATATTGTGTATAAAATGTAGTTGTGCAGGCCATGTTAAATTTTGCTCACCAAGCAGTATATTATTTCCATCATGAACATAAGCTACTCTTAAACCTACCACTGTATCATCATGATATCATATCACAACAGCTGAACAGTGCAATATCAAATACACACTGGAAACCTCAGTACAGTTTGGCAGCAGATTTTCTATTCTTTTATTTATTGTAAAAATCCAGAAACCAATTTTGCACTGTCAAACCTTGACATTTTATCCAAGCAGAGATTCCAGCATTTTGAAGCATTTTACAAAGCTTTGATCCTGATAATTCGTTGAATATACATGTATATCACATTTTAAATCGTTGCACAAATGTTGTTTTGACCCTGATGAAACCATTGATCATTTAGCACTTTGCTAAGTTGTGGCTTAATTTATGTTCACAGGAGATGATGACCCTTTAAAACCCAGAAATATTACTTAAGAAATTATCTTTTGAACTATCCGACATATAAAACATTTTGTCCAGTGCCGGACTGAATGGACACATTTACACCTATTTCCACATATTTAAAGTGAGGAATAGTTCATTCACACAACTTGAAGCACGCATTTGTAAGAAGTCTCCCTTTACACAACATTAGGTTGGGCTTTAACACCAGATAGCAATGCATTCAGTGTAAGGAGTACGGAAATAAAAGTTTTGAATCCAAAATATCCTAAAGCTACAAAAATTGTTTTCAAAAAGGCTGGAAAATGAGATGTGATTATATATCAGACCTTTAGACTTTTTCCCCATGACTATTTACCCCTAAAATATACATACATTTGATGAATATCAAATATTTGTGTCTGGGTAACTGTTGGGACTCATGGCCATGTGGTGGCCCAGCACTGAACTAACCAATAAATTGCATTATGCAACAGAAGAATTAAATTCCAAGGATACCTCATGATGTACATGTCATGAATGAATAATGAAATGCTTTTTTTATACGGGAAACTCATAGTTCTTCCTTTATCACTTCTTCTAAGACAGGCTCAACTGTTTTTACAGGTTCACCAGGCCCAGGCTTGGGAACTTCAAATTCTTCCTTTTTCTTAGACTCCTTGTCCTTGGCTTCATCCTTCTTTTCTTGATCCTTCTTAGAATCCTGGTCCTTGTCTTCTTTCTTCTCACCAGTTTGTGGCTCCTAAAGAACAGAATAAAAACTTCACTGTACCTTTAATGAAAATGAAACATTCCACCTAGCTCACACTGACTTTAAGCATGTATCACAATATCCAAGTTTAAGCACTGAACATGCACAGTGATGCATGGCTGCAAAAATATGGATGTCTCAAGAGGTGTTCATCTCCCACCTCATTCTTATATCATTTCACATCTAACCAAGATGCTCACATAGAAAACATGAACAGGCTTTTTGTGTACGATCGCCTTCTAAACTAACTGGCCATGGGAGGCCAAGTGCTGCAGCATGAAGCAACTTTTCCACCATTGAAAGGGCAGCTACATGGTCAAGGTACAGACGTAGTTTCAACACTTTCTGATCTTGATGAATGACTTCACCAAAATGGGCGATGAAGTATAGCACACTGCTCAAGCAGACTGTTCCAGTGAAATTAACCCTTAAAGTGCCGATTTAAGATTGAGTCAACAGCTTTTCTCAGGACACTTTGCACACAATGCGCACAATGTGTCCCCAGAAAAGCTGTTGACTGAGACTACTTTTTGCTTTAGACAAGGCTTGCTGATATTTGAATGAAAGGTATCTTCATGGGGAATTTGACTCTTTTAGCCATTATATGTTTAATGGTAATGAGAAAGCAACTATAGCAGTGATCAGCACTTTAAAGGTTAATTGGGGCTGAATACAAAGCACTAAATGTAGTAGAGACACACACCTTTGCCGCGAAACCAGAGTTAGGGACAGAGCTGCTTGACAAGCTGATTGGTTTTCTTTATTTACATTTAAAGGTTATCAAGTCTCCCACAGCAGGAGTATTTCTACTGTCGTCACCCAGTGTCAGACACAAAGCTCACAGCCATCTCCCTCTGCAAGAAAGCACAGGAGCGTGACTTCCTCTGGTTGAGCTTGCAACAGACAGGGCACGGGGAAGATAGCACTTGTGCCTCAAAAATGGTCTCAACAATACATGTACATGTCTGTAAAACATAGATGTGCCCCTGGCCCTGTTCTTCGAACAAGGTATAATTAGACCAAGGAAATCCACTTTAGAGTAAACCTAGCCTTTATAGAAGACTAACAGGTGGACCAAGATGGAGCACAAAACCAGGTCAACTTCCATGGAATCGATGGATGAAGCAGGGATGATGCTGTATGAACCAGACCAGGCTGAGCCCAAACTGACTATCCAACAGCATGGGAGAGATAGCACAGGTCTGTGACTGCAAAAATGTAGTCTCTGAGGCCATGTCAACTTACATGGGATTGATGGGTCAAAGACGAACTGTTGCTACATTAGTTAATTTCATTACCAAGACCATGATCCTGGGCTCCTGGCTCTTGTTGTAGACCAATTTTGCCCCCTTATGTAAATTTCCAATGAGTTACTGGTAGAGATAGCACATCTGTACACACAATAGGGTGGTCTCGCATGACAAGTGTAACTGTACTCAAGAAATATATTATACATTACCTTTGCTATTTTGTTGATTTTATCTATAACTGAAGCTGCTGCTTTTTCTGGGTCGGACATATCAGCATTAATATGTTCAATTGGCTGATTCTTCTTGTCACTTTTATCTTTCTTTGGCTTTTTGACAACCCCAACACAGGCCTCAGACATCGTTTTGCACACATATTCGACCAGGTCCCTCTGAGGCCCTGTAGCCTTGAAGTGGTCATAAAGGGTCTGCTCCAGTTCTTCGTCATGTTGCTCTGAATCAAAGAAAGACTATCTTATTCCTGGTAAGAGCACTGCTGAGTTAACAGACTTCATTGGTGCGGGTTGGGCGCATTGCACCCAAACCCACAGCAAGGAAACGTACTGACCTAGGACATCCCATCATGAATGGCTTTACATACAAATCTGAGCAAAAGCGTTTTCCAGTAACGAGAAATTTATACCGAAAAATGTTAAGGTAGATGAATATTTACACTTGGGCACTTTTGGGCGGTTTGAGTAAGAAAGGGTTAAATAGCATGAGTTTGCCAAACAGTTAGAAAAGTTAAAAAAAATAGCCTACCCAAACACAAAGATTTTCTTTTATAATAAAAAATGCCTCTTAAACCCTTGCATATGGCACAAAAAATTCCGAACGAGACCACTGTGACATTCCTGTGCTCAGTTGATCTTGCATGCATAGACTGAAGTGGTCCTGTGAACTATGATATCAAGGTCACCTCTGTTTCAGACCATTATCACTGTTGCTAACATATACATATCCCCTTGCCAATTGTAAAAAATAAAAAAATTTAGTAAAATCTCTGCACCACCTGTTGACCAAACTAAGGTCTAGGGGTCCCCATAAGTGTCCCTAGGCAATTTGAAGCACTGGGTTGGGCTGTTTCCAAAAGATATTTTAACCCTTTGCCAAAAAATCAACAACAAAATTCATTAAAAATCCAAAATTCACTGGACTGTGACCATTTGGGCAATCTGGTCGAGATTCACCCAAGGTAAATCCCCAACAACTATCAAGTGAATATGCCTGATGGTTTTGGAAAAGAAGTCAAAAATGTGAATTTCCATTGCAATCCCCATTCACTTACATGAATAGAATGCATGCATCAATGAAGCAAGCACCCATTATTGACCAAAATCATTGAAAATCAGACATCAAGAACAAATTCAGAACCAGGACTCCCTTTGAGTACATCTGTGTGAAATCAAATGGATTGGGTGCACCATTTCTGAGATGATTTTTTTTAAAAGATTTGTGCCCAAAAAGAACAAAAAAAAAAAAATCACTGGAACATAACCACCTGAACACACTTGGTTGACACCCACCCAAGGTGCATTGCCAGTAAGTTTGAAATCAATCTGGCTGATGATTTCAGAGAAGTTGAAAATGTGAATTAGCATCAGAATGCCCATTGACTTACATAGTAATAAATGAGAAAGGCACATTTACAGACAAGTACCCAAATGAAAAAAAAAAATTGTTAAAAATTAGAAATCAACAACAGTGCCACTGAATGAACAACTTTGTTTGACCCTTTCACATGGAACATATCCATCATGTTTCACCTTAATCTAAGTGATGGTTCTTAAGAAGTCAAAAATATTAAAAACACACACACACAAAAAAAAAAAAATCATAAAAAATAGTAAAAAAATTGCAGCACCACCTGGTGAACAAATTAAGAATTAAGAGTCCCTGAGAATGGTTTTGGAGAACGCGATTTTTTTTAAAGATTTGCCCCCCCCCCCCCCCCCCCAAAATCACTAAAAAATCCAAAAATCTCTGGAGTGTGACCATTTGAACAAACGTGGTAGAGGCCCACCCAAGGTACATCGCCACCAACTGTGAAGTTAATCTGCTTGACAGTTTCAAAGAAGTCGAAAATGTCAATTAGTATTGGAATGTCCATTGACTTAATTGTAATCAATGTGAAAGGTGCACTTACTGACAAGTACCTGAATTGAAAAATCAATAAAAATCAGGAACCAACCACAGTGCCACCTACTAAACAAAGTTGTTTGGGTGAGCTGTTTCAAAGAAGAAGATTCTTTAAGATTTGCTTAAAAAAGAAACGAAAAAAAAAATCATAAAAAATAAAGAAATTCCTGAAGCATGACAATTTGAACAAACTTGGTAGAGAACCACCCAAGTTATATTGCTACCAAATTTGAAGTGAATCTGTGCCACTGGTTTAGAGAAGCAGTTGAACATGTGAATTGTGGATGCTGACGGGTGGCAGACGGATGGACAACGAATGCCCAACCACCACAGAAGCTTAGCTGACTGACAGATCAGCTGAGCTTAGAACCCCTTTTTCATGAAAATGTTAAATTCATCTCCCTGAAAATATAAACGTTAACAATAAAAATGATAATGCATCCAACAATGTATTTGCAAATTGCTTACTGGCATGCCTTCACACATGATGGGAAAAAAATTCATATGCATTCTTGTGTTTTTTATGTTAAACAAATACTTTTAAATGAAACATCATTCTGAAACCTGTCACATTTTATGTGACAAGTGCTGATGCATTTTGAAAGACACATTACTAATACTGAAAAGTCTGCCACTTAGCTGGGTGAAGCACATTTTGACCCAGTCCTTTAGCTTCTAATAGATAATTAGACAAATAATTTACACATATTCAGTCTTTTTTCACACTTTTCCAGCATATAATAAAGAAAATCTCCTTTAACAGAAGTGTTGATAAGAGAGTCCATTCAATTCAGTGGTTCTTGTTTGCTTAAGAAGCTTATTGTGCTGTGCCACTCACCTGGAGTGGAATATTGATTAACCACTACTGTCTTTGATCAAGCATGGTTTCTCAGGATGCATTTTCAAACAAATACTTTCCTCAATAAACAACTGATGTTCTGACTGTACATCTTCTATCCCAGAATGGCATAAACAGGAGTATTTTGAAGCAAGGCATTAACTATATTTAACCCTTTACCCCTTCAATTAACAACATCTTCCCATGCCACGGAAAGTTGTTGGCCTTGGACATGTTATCTTGACAGGTTTCATCCACAATAGACCTGTTCATATGGACTTGTATCAAATTTCTCTGGACCCTATGTAATTATGCATTCCATTGTTGGTCTGATTGTCCACTCAGCAAGTGGTCAAGTGGGGCCCACGCCTTTATATGTTAAAAACAGATGCCAGTTGCCACGGCTACCGCTAGTGATTACAGCATTGATTGTCCTGAACAGTGCAAATTTTTTACCAATCATGTCACATCAGTGGTGAAACGTGAATTTTTAGTTTGCTGACAGTTTGATTTTTCATTAAACCCAAGCATACCATGTGTTTTATGTTCTGATTCTTCCACGTATAATCTGGCCAGCGTGGTCAAAGCACAAAATGTAAACAAAGCAGGGTGCACTTCCCAAAGTGAACCGAATAAACCCGAGTCCTATGAACTGGTCTATTCTCAGTCAAATTGTTTTTCATTATTGTTGAAATTAGTTGAAAACACTAAAGCAGATGACATTTGACCACAAGCCAGCTTTGGCCAGTTAAATAAGGGGGAAATGGTTAACTGTTATATTGCCTATACTTAGAGCGACTGGAAATATTTGCTCACAGAAATACTCTATTCAACATAGTAAGTACATAATATTTAGCAGTGTTTGTCTCAGTGTGCATACACCTTGTGAACTTACCCATAAAATGTTGGCATGCCTTTATCAAATCTGAAGGCATCGATTCACCTGACTGGAAGGTAGACCAGTCACAGAGTTTGTCCATATGCTCCACAATTCTTACACCTAAAGGGTCCAAAGATTTCTTTTTCAGCTTGGGCGCTATATCTGGAAAAAAAATCACAGAGGTGTCAGCCGATGAGAGGATTTGTCCCTTCCTCACCAACTTAAAACTTTGTTCATCCTTTTTATGTATAATTTACTGTAATGTGATGTAACACAACGTTACCTAACACAACAATACATTGGAATGAAAGACAATGAAATACAACAAAATTGAAATAAAAGACAATCAGATTCAGAGATTGCTAGATCCATGCTCCCCTGGCCTCATTTATAACATTGCTGATCACAGGTCTCATTTTTGAATGACTGTAATCAATAAAAATTGGCAGTCACCATGACCCAGATATTTGACCTAGTGACCTACTTTTACGCATGACACACTCTTGTGTCCAGCTACACCCTGTATAAAGTTTCATGATTCTAAGTCAGAGGACAACAGAATTACAGTTCGGACATGAAGTGTTATGTAGTTTTACATGGATGTACCACTGTGAGCCAGATATCTGACCTAGTGACCTACTTTTGTTTCATGACACACCTTTAGGTAAGAGAATATATGTGAGTGTCAAGTTTCATGAAACTAAGTTAAACAATAAAGGAATTATTGCCAGAACATGATTTTACAAGGATATGTCACTGTGACCTAGCTGCTTGACCTAGCAACCTACTTTGGTACATGACAAACCCTTATGTCCAGATGCACCTGTGTGTAAACTTTCATTTATCTTAATTGAAGGAGAAGGGAATTATAGTCCGGACAGGAAATGTGGATGAACGCATGGAAGCATGGAAAAAGCGATTACTATATGCCCTTCCTGCTTTCAGGGGGGGGGGGGGGCATAATGAAGTCAGATAGAGAGAACAATAAGACAGCATACTCAAAGCATTATAAAAAAAGGCAGATTGTGTAGTATCTTTGTTATTATCCATGAAACGTCTACACTTTCTAATACACTAATCAATGTACACGTATTTTCTGTCATTCTTAGTGATCTTAATGAGGTATCTACTCTCTTGATGCATATAACTAAGAACAACTGTATCACCTTTCAAGGCTGGATTGCACTACAGTATACTATGCATTACTTTTATACACAGTTACCAGCTCATTCTGATATTGACCATGTGCAGCATATCCAACAAAGGCAGTTTTATTGCATGGGAATACATTGCTAGTCCCCCTTGGAGGTCAGTGGCATCTATGGTTCTTTCAATACAGGAAATATGGTCTAGACATATATGCATTTACATGCATACCCCCCCCCCCCCCAGCACAGTAAGCATCTAAACACCAAGTTTGGTATCTCTAAGTATTATGCTATAGGAAATATTGCCCAAAGCAAGCAATTTCTATGATTGGGTCAAAGATCAAGGTAAGCGACTTAATTTTGATACCTGAAACACTTGTATCACTAGAAATATCCAAAAACTGAAATTAGTATCTCTGTAGAGTATGGTAAAGAAAGTATTGCCCGGAGCAAGCATTTTCTAGTATGGGGTTAACAGTCACGGTTACAATGCCCTAATTTTGTAATGAGACACAAGAAGTATCGACACACCATCCTTGCTATCTGTAAACATAAAGGTATAGGAAACATGGCCTGGAACAAGCATTTCAGGTGAAAGTACCCTCCCCCCACCCCCCCACCCATTGTTGATCTGAAGGGGGACTAACAATACGTTGATGCGGCACAGTTGTTTTCTTAATGTAAACTTCCTTAAGTCTGTTTCGGAGGATTTTTTCGAATGAGTACAGGTGTTGTCTACTTCAATACATATACTAAAACACTCAGTATTTGAAATTGTGTCCCGATAAGAACTGTACCCCATCGGATATATACTCATATTTTAACAATGTCAGGGGATCAGGTAACTAGCACAAAATATCACCTTGAATGTGTGGTGAAGGACTCCATGTCTGAGTTTTTTATTCACAATGAGAAGCACTGGTGGATGACCTGACAAATATTTTAAACACCAAGGGACCGATCTTCATCAGAATGAGTTAGAACTGCCTGAAAACTTTTTCATATGCCATGATCGTGGTATGGACAATAAGCTTCACAAAATTTAAAAAGTTTAACCTCAAAGCTTATCAGCTTTGTATTTATTAGCCAAAGATGTAAATCTGCTTTGTAAGACGTTTTGAATTACTGATTTGTATGTGCTGTGTAATTCAACATTTTGCTCAACTGTTATGTCACAACATCAACAAATTAGTTGCCTCTCTTGATATAACTTTAGTTGTAATCTGTGGTAACCTTCAGTGTGTGCATGGGAATATTTCAAATTAAACTTCAGCATGCCTCATATTACCTGTTATTTTATTATGTCACTTTTTTCATCAATCCTTGTTTTGTAAGATGGATTCTGCCTTCAAACGCCTGTGAACACGTGATAGTGCACAGCCGTGACAGTGGCATACAACTCTTGCCAGATCATTTAGTACGCCCACCAATTTCAGAAAATATTGAATGCCAGTAATGTAAAACTTGTATGATAAGACATGGCACAAGACGTTTGCCCCCAGAAGCAAGGGAATATTGATATAACGGAGCCATCAATGTGACAAGTTTCACAGCTGACATCTGGTGCTTTTTGATGGAACTACATGTGTCATCAGTTGAGTTGGCGTATAGAAATGTGCAAGAAGGGAAATGTGGTACCGATTTGACAAATCATCAGTGTAAAATTTCTGTTCTTTTCCTACTTGCCCATTTTTTAAAAATGTGCATGTTTACTTAATAAAATTCAATTTTCTTTATTTTCACTTTCCTGATAAAATCAATGTGTCAGATAAACATTTTACTAACACGGGCTGCACGGGAAATGATTATGTGAAACAAGATCGAAGCTACAACCCAAAACAAGATACCAGTTTCCATACACACAGGAGTACTTGTGTTGAAGGGGAATCATGAATGTAATGATACTAGTCCACTGGGTACATGCAATTATAGATAAACCAACCGACATACAATTGTTTTACCCCAAAAACAAACTGGAGAGCACACAGCATGTACATGCAGAATATCGTTAATGTCTACATAGTAAAAATGACAAACTCTCTACCCATTTTGGTGTGGTTGCTGACTTATCTTGTTTACCATAAATGTCAGCTTGCGATGACCCTTTACCTCAAGAATTGTCTTGACATTGGTTGTTCAGACAATAGGCTCATTTAACCTAATTCCAAAAACTACTGAAGAAATCCCTCAGGCACGCTGAGGGTTTGAAACTCATAAGCCCTTCTCATACATGTGCATGTTTTTTTGCATGAAGCAAGGCATGCATTTCATACACCTACAAAAAAAAAAAAAGAAAAATTCCAAACAGCTATTGTTAGCATTGTCTTCAACAAAACATCTGGCACATTTAGGACACGATATCATTGTCCTTAAAATTTACTTAGCAGCCCAGAAATAAATCAATACCTTGTCCATATAGATGTCTGGTTGTTAAACATTGCAATCAACTTGTGACCATTCAAGGTTTGGTCACAGAAAAAAGCATGAGCACAAAGTTTGACAAATATAGTCTTCCAAAATTTACACGCACACTCTTTTTACAGAGCCGCTATTAAGTATCTCAACAAAAGTTCCAGAATTGTTGGTTGAATTAAGTTGGTCTTATTCTTATTGTATATATGTATGTATGTATGTATATATATATATATATATATATTTAATGTCCATTTTTCATTGAGCACAATCATGTGCCAAGTTGTTGGGCAACAATTTGCCTCTTGAAAGACATTGACCAGTTTGTTCATATATTTAAAACAATAAGCAAGTTTACAATACACAACCTCAATCTGGCAGAATTCATGTACAGTAGAATCTCCCTATAAAGACCACCTAAGTGAATGACAAATGTGGTCTTAATGGGGATATAATCTAATTAAGGAAAAACAACATTGGTTTTGTAAATCCGTGGTCTTAATAAAGAAGTGATCTGTTTATGGATGTGGTTTTAATTATTAAGACCACCTCCTTTACAAAGACCACTCCTATAAGAAAATATTATTTGTAGATTCCACTGTATTTCAGGTTGTGCAATCTGTTAAAACAAGCAACACTGCTGAAAATGAAGCCATCCACAATCAGCCATGATTCGACTGTATTCATCTCAGAACACAGACTGTTGGACAAGGGTAGCATACATGTATTCCTTTTTAAGTATACGTTATGCTCACGTCAATTTCTTCACTTCGGATGTTTTACCGATGAGGTAACATAAACATTTCAGTTGTGCAGGAAAATCTGTCAATAGTGCACAGAGTTAAAATTTAATTTTACTTATTAAGTTAAGTGTAACCATGCAGCCATTTTTTATCTGTCCTTTAATTTGCTGCTTAAATATGTCAGATGCATTATCATATAGCTTGACCACATGTTTTTAACCTAATTACTAGGACTCCTTCACAAAAGTGATGTTAATCCTTTGTTCATAAAGTTGAGTTTTATGAACTCTACCAAAAAGCCACGTGTAAAAATTATATTTTAACAGCCCTGTAAGTGTCTATTAAATTTAAACTGAAGCATTTCACAGAGGTAGGTCTCTCTTGTGCCCCTGCAGCTTACTAGCAACAGGGACGCACTTAATGTACACACTGCACGCGTCCTTGCTTTAATTTAATATTAGTATAGTAATATTGTATTGTTAATGTTTGATGAAGTACCATCTGGGGTGAGGAGTCTTTTTCTGGAATTTAGGTTTAATTTACATATAGCTTGTTGTAAATTTCACAGGCTGTGCCTTTTGTCTTAGAAACAAACAAACAAACCCTCTGGATTTCATTTTTCACAGACCTGTGATCGATTCAGAGCAGGCGGGTGTACAATTGTCCAATCAGCGCGCGCCAAGTAAAAGGTGCACGAATGAGCACTGGGGCATTGGATTTATTGTTATTCGCACATGGTCATTTTTGGGCCTTCAAACGGTCTGTACGCAGAGTTATTAGTGAATATACATACACGAGGATTTTTTAGCATAACTGACACTGACGGCAGTTGTTATAATAATAATCAATACAGTTGAGCACCACAAAAGCAACTGTTCGTCCACGTGGCCCGAATTAGATACTACTATTTTTAGCCATACCGACTCCCACGACCACGTACCTTTTACCATTGATTCACAGGCTTCGCAGTACAGCTCTGCAATAGGGAGAAAAAATACATGAAACAAAATATTTTCAACCTGAAGGTCACATACAATATATATATCTTATTACGACTGTGCAATGATATCTATACGACTGCGGTTTCACTACTTAATATTGTTAATATT
>OZ026613.1:14598920-14631920 GCA_964020975.1 Hermodice carunculata | reverse complement strand
AAAGTTCGCAAGAAACAACACTCCCGAGAACAAACTTGGTCTTGGATTCTGAGGGCGTGTTTTGGCCTCTTGTTCGGGCAGTGTTCAACGTTACATTTACCAGTAATTGAAAAATCTGATAGTAAATTATCTAACAATCACTTTACCTTTGGTTATGCTTTTGGGTAGTTTCAAGCCTTGTATGGCTTGCAAAAGGACGAGAAATAAGGTAAACAATGGCAGGGCGTCCATGCTGTCTGATGTGCCGGTATCACTCTGAGCGTGTCAACATGCGAGTGGAGAATTGTAAATAGGTCATTGAAAGACACGTAACCTCAAGCGGAAGTGATACTCTGACCGAGGGGCGCATGGCATGTTCCACTGCTGACGCTGACGAGAAATGGGCGGGAATTTTGGTTGACGATAAGATCAATAACAATCTGTAGTGGGTGCGATCTATCTATCTATCTATCTATCTATCTATCTATCTATCTATCTATCTGTCTGTCTATCTATCTGTCTGTCTGTCTGTCTGTCTGTCTGTCTGTCTGTCTGTCTGTTCCTGGAGGTTAGGGGGCCTAATGTTCATATCTGTGCAATCATAGACATAAGCCCTTTACACCTAGTCAGTGCTGAGTGTGCACTAAAAGGAAAACGGATAAACAAGTCCTGTATTGCCTATCATCGTTCGATCGCATACAATTAAATGAACATGAAACAAAATTCAGTAATAATTCAAATAATCAAGATATGTCGCTCCTGCGTAATATGCCCTTTGATTTTATCAGCTGCTGGCTTTTGCACTTAATGGATTACGAGGGGGATCCAGGGGTGGGAGTGGGGTGGGGGTCACGATGCGGGGAGCTTCGATTGAATCCCCTCTGCCATGTAAAAATAAAATTTGAAAAAAAATGGATAATAAAAAAAAAATGGAAGATAAAATCAAACTGCTTGACCTCTTAGTATTACCGCCGCTTTTCATATTAAATTGACTGTCTGGAGGTAGGCTATATCAAAACATCTATGATCTTTAAACTGTTCATACTTTCATAAAATTCGTTACGTTTCAATATACATTCTATGTGCTTTTTGGTATTAAAATGCTATATAGCCTATAACATCAAAGGCTTGGCCTACGCAATATTGTTACTCATGCCACTGATGTTGCCATTATGGTTATGACTTTTGTGCATTTTATTTTGCAACCAGCGACAGATTTGTCAGATCGCTAATTCAGTCACTCATGATTTTAATGCAGGAGGCCAATCATTTCGCCTCTTACCGTATCCTGATACGAATCCCCGTAGTTTCGTTTGGTGCAACGTGAGAACGTCTTGCTCTTTACTCCTTTTTTCTTTTTAGTTTATGAAAGTATAATTTTTGGAATTGTCCAGTCTTCATCTGTCAGTATCAATTGGGGGCACATGTCAAAGAACTATAGCGCTAATTCTGAATTATAGCGAAGCATAAGATGTGCTTTAAAGTGGCTTTCTTTTTTATCTTGTGTATTTAAGAAAAACATCCTATGAAAAAACAGGGAAACAAGGTCTATAGGCATATCTTCAAAATTCTATGACACTTAACAGTGCCCCTAAGTTTGTTCTTATCTGGGTAAGGTGTAAAATTGTGAGACTGCAAAGTAAAAATTTGCTAACTTGCGATCCAAAACTTTAATTTTCAAAATTGAAGACTTATATCCCAATATGGGCTTAATAGGGACAATTTGGAGACACTTTTAGGCTCATGGTGTTTGGAACAAAAGAGCATCATTTTTAGAACTTCAGACTGGATTTTGCTGAAAAATATATGAATTTAAAATACATGTCCTCCTTTATCTGTGTCTTTTATGTTGGCATATGAATATATAATTAGCACAATAAATCGTTGTTTTCCTATATTTATGTCTTTCATGTTGGCATATTTATTTAATTAGCACACTAATTCATTGATCTGCATGTGCACCAATTAATAGAGCGAGACTATGCAAGTACAACACTGAATACTTTCATCAAGCTACAACAAAATTAAAAAACCAGCAAAACCGCAAATGTAGGCGTACACATTTGTATCTAGATACCCTAACTTATTTAGAAACTCGACTTTTTTCTTTGTGGGAGTATATATACAGTACTGGTAAAATTACTAGATCTTTGTAGTTCCTTTCTGGTTTGGTTGTATCGGTTCTATATGGTTTGGATTTCCTTTGTCGTTTTTTTCTGGTTTGGTTGTATCGGCTCTATATGGTTGGATTTTAATACATAATTAATGCTACATGCAGTGGAAGGCATCATGCGAATAAAATAAACTTTTTTTTTCAGTTTTACAGATTCCTTTTGTATCCACTGGCATCTCAAGTTTAAGAAACAGAGCTCGCCAAAATATAGACTTACACTGTATAAATTCGAATCTTGCGAACGAAAAAAAAAAATGTGTGACCCACCAACTTGAACAAACTAATTGCAATCATTGTGTTGTCGCAGTCACAGTAAACGTGCTCACAGGAACGAATGGCGGCAGACTAGGGCCAGTATAAATTTTTGAAGCGCTGGCCCTTCTACCTGTAAAAAGTTTGGCACTTGTCTAACCCCGTGTGCCTCACCCTGAAATTAAATATGAAAACTAACGGGAAAGCACAGTTAAGTGAATTTTATGTGTCTCATACATCAAATTGTCCATGTGAAAATAGAGTATCAAATGCCAGAAAAACACGTCTGAGAGTATTGATTTCTCAAAAGTTTTAGGGGGAGGACCCCCGGACCCCTGCTGTGAGCTTCGTGCCTTTGGCACTCGCTATTCGAACCCTACTTTTAGAAAGTCTGGATCTGTTGTCGTGTAGAGCTTCCTAGGCTTTTGTCGAGGCCGCAGGCCTCATTGTAATATTCCTTCGTACTGTGAATAGGCTACATTTATTTTCAAAGGCATTTTGGGGGGTTGGCTTTGGGACCTTTGGCTGAGACTCCAAATTCAATATTCTAGTTTACTTCCAATCAGTGCTATGTTAAAAACTTTTTTACTGTGTTCTTAATTTCACGGATTTGAAGCGTCAGCAAATAAGTTTAAATAAGAACACAGCAAAATTAAATGAATTCACGATATTTTTCCGATAGTAGGGATACCGCAGGGTTTGATGAATAGGTCTATTAAAATAAAGGCGGCGTTTTATGGATGAATGCTTAAAATAGTTTTGACAGACGAACCCGCGCCATTTGTAGGCTACTGAAAAGCAAGTTGACGTCACATGTTAGACCGGATCTGGGTATTATAATAGAAAGGAAAAAACGTTTTGACTTCGGCACAACGTTTTTCCGAGGAGGCCCAATTAACTTTATCGTTCCACACAGAAGAAACGTTCTATGCTTGGTTCCCATGCACCCCGTCATTCGTTGTAGAACTGGAAAGTCGCCAAAATACTACAAAAAGTTCACAAATCAACTTGAACAGTCCAGTGAGCGGCATACGCAGTACTAGTATGTAGCATATATCTAATCCTACTTTACAGTTATTCGGTCCTCAGCAACGAGTGATTTACCGTTGCGACTAGTGGTAGCAATATTCTAATAATTTCCCACACAGAATAATTTCAGGCACTGAAGAGTGGGAGGGCGACGCCGAAGGCTCGAAGCATAGCTTGGGGGTGGGTGGGGGTTAACAGTTAACAAAAGTAAACCATACATATGTGTATTCATGGTCAACACCTTTATCAGGCAAATTGTCTGCCAGAGTATAGGGCCGTGCCCAATTCTCAGAAATCGACGATAATTTTGCCATTCATTGACAAGATGTGTAAAAAAAAAAAAAAAAAAAAAAAAAAAAAAAGCACAGAGAGACTTACTTTTTGGATCGAAGACAAAATGACCACTTTTGAAATTTGCGTGTTAGACATAATGTCAGCTTTCAGATAGAAAATGTCCATTTTAGTCAGAAAGTTTTATTCAATACCTATGCAAAGATGTTTGCAAAATCAAATTGTAAATCTAACATGTGTATTAAAAATTCAGAGGTTCTCACCTCAAGGGCTCGAGTATAATTTTCACGGAGCCAGAATGTGAACTAAAGCAACGTGGGGCCAAATACTTCTCCATGTCCGACATTTGGGCACACCCAACTTCCTGCTCATGGCAGGATTTCCTCCACCATCTCTTGTAAAACGTGTGCGCGTTCGCAATCCAAAGAGTGTGATTTGAAAAGGAACATATGCCAAAAATCCACAGTTTTGGTCTTTTCAGTGGCAGTGCCAAACAACATCAGTAAATGTAATTTAATTTTCAGTTTAGCAATGAAGGCAAACCTAGCGCTTAGGTGTCTGACAATTGGGCACCCCAGTATACAAATTACAAAGACAGTAAGTAAAAAGGCATATAGCAAAACATTGCTGTACATCATACAACTAAAAAACATGAGGATATCTCGGATATCATCCACCGATAGAATAATGCTATTGTTTTTAATTTTACAAAAAGCGGAAGAGTGGGAGACTTTTTAAAAAAAAGTATCGAAAAGCCGGAGATCTCCCACCGAGGCGAGAGGCTTGGAGGCTTTGTCTGAATATGTCACATACATATTAATCTTAGATAAAGTGAGATATAAATCACAGATTGTCACATCATGACGCCTCACAAACGATGAAGGAAAAAAAAACAAAAACAAAAAACAAAAACAAAAAAAACACTAGTCCGCTGAGTATGGATCGAAGATGAGACATATGAGTGAAACTGTGATGCAGTGAAGTAGTACATAAACATGCCTAATAAATAATTTTAACCCGACCTAGACAAGGGAGGTACGTAAAACGCATGCAGGTACATATAATTTTTACTTTTACTTCCATTTTAACATGTTTAAGCCTCACTGTTTTTCAAAGAATGAATTGTCCACGGAAAATGCTCAAAATGACAGAAATGCTTTGAAATACACACTGTATTAAAATATTTCTCTGTGGAGAACACTGATCTGTATGGTATGTGTATGGTCTTTAATTGCTGGTAAATTAACAAACAAATAAGAGTTCACTCTCTTTAAAAGCTAATTTGGTGACTGATCTCCCATGATAGGTGACCTTTAAGTTTATAGCACTGCAGATACCTGCCGAGTGTATTTTACATTACCTTTTCTTTTCAAATAATATAAAACTTTATGACACTTTGATTATAATACCTCTATTCTTTGTACTGGATATTGCTTTCTGCAACATCTTTGTCTCCCGCTTTCCTCTGCTGCTAGAACTTAATTCAAAATTAAGAAATTATGTTCATGAACTTCATATACATAGGCCTATTTGGAAATAACGCTGGTTCATGTTCACAACAACAATAGTTTGTGGTTAATATACAGTCCATGGCATAGGGCTCTGTAAGCATATTTTATCCCACATAAAGCTTAAAAAGACACATGAATGTTTGGTGCACAAATGCACAACAAGGAAACAAAGGATTGGTCATTTGATTTTGGATGGATCCTTGGACTTGGTCTGACTCATGGAAAATGTACAGGATTCACGTTTTTTTCCTCCAAAAATAAAATAGGGATGGATTCAACTCAATTTTAGATCATTTACAAATGGGTACATGGTTGTGTAAACTATGTTACAACCCTCCTGACCCAGCAACCTATCTGGCAATAGGTGACCCAACTTTTTTTTTTTTTTTTTTTTTTTTACTTTATGTAGCTTTTAGGGATCGACCAATTGATGTGCGTGTGTGTGTGTCGGGGGGGGGGGGGAATCTAGCCCCAAAATTTCAGGAAAAAAATTTTGCAGTCGAAAAAGAAAAATAATCTGACTGTACAAATATTTTTATGTCTGTCCGTATAAATAAAGATGTATTAATAATCTTGCTTGGACCGGCATGAATAGACCTACCCGAAGTGGCCTACTGCCACGACCAAAAGTCGTGTCACGAAGCCAGATCAACGCTTGCTGCCACGACCAGATGTGGTGTCACTAACCTGCAACAAGTATTAAATGAGTTTCGTCTCACTTCCGAGCCTTTTCTCACCTGAGTGCGTTTCTAAAATCTCGTTACCTTGAGTATTTGCTCAAATCCGGTGAGCAATTGCTCAAATCCGATAAGCAATTGCTCAAATTTCGTAATCGGAACCTCGTGATTCGAGTCTCACGGACGCCACATTCGACGGTAGATCACTCATGACCAAAATGCAGGGTGCTCTGACTGAGGCATTTTTCTCGATGGAGGCCGGGGAGGGAAAGAGTCCCTAGATATCGCCTGGGCGATCCCCAGAATCCACTGGAGATGCTAAATGAAGATGAGCTGTATAACAATTAGGCCTACCGATTCAAACCGGCGTCCATCTTCTTTATACTGAACATTGATTGATGTCCTGCGTAGTACGGCATCAAAATAGACTCCCCGGATAACTTTCCTGGCGGCCCTGCGTTTCTGCGCGTGCGGAGCCTTCCCGGAGGTTATCGGGGACATGCTTGGAATGTCCAAATCAAGCGTGTGATGGTCATTGCAGCAGCATCCCACTGTCTGTGTACAGTAACAAGTAACTGGATAAGAATGCCTGTCGGTGAACGAGAGCAAATAGCAACTCGCACTCGATTTTTCGGTGTCGCTGACAGGTGTATAACTACAGGGGGCGCCCAGGTAGCTTTCTTTATAGAACGCAACCTAGTAATACTTAGACTAAGTTTTCCTAGATGGCGTTCCTAGTTGTTAAAGTTGATGAAACAGAAAAAAGAAAGCTTAAGTTCCTTAAAAAAAAAAAATCAGAACACAAACTACACTGTATAAGGAATCATGCACAAATAAAATAATTCCAAAACTGATCGGACGGGGGGGGGGGGGGTGTAAGCTCAAAATAAAAAATTAATCAATCTTTTGGAAATATGCAATATGCATATTTTTGTAATTTTATAAATATTGCCACAAATAAACTATGTATTTATTTTTATCAACATGATAATTTTTTCTCCCGTTCAGTAATTGTTTATAATCTGGAGGACTCCGTGACAGATGTTTGCAATGAAATTCCAGGAAAATGGGGACTTTGGACCAGGGAAAGGTGGAGGTGGGGGGTAAATCTCAGTCCATTGAACAATTGAAGTTTTGCAATGCTTTTATATGTACATGCTCCCTAACTTTGTCACATAAATTTAGTTTTCATAGCATCAGGCAAATAAGATGCGAACCGTACTGTGTGGGGCCATGGTAAGCATAACTGCCTGTGAAGTATTTGAAGCTGCGCAGGTTCTGTTTTTCATTGTTATTTCTTTATGCTGCCCTGAATTTTTCTGAGACATTGACACTGTATAGGCAAGAACTTTAAAATTTGGTGTAGACATGACACCTAAGATAAATATGGCATATTGTTTGGATAAGTCAAGAAATTAAAAGTGAAACAAATTAGCAATACGTGTAATGATTCGTTTGAATGTTCCATAAGCCTATCCTCAAAGACATTGCACACACACACACACACACACACACACATTAGCATTCTCAGGTTTGTGGTACAGGGATATCCATTGAACAAAAGATATCATTTTAAATTGTGCTAATTATATACACATCTAACAAATGTTAATGTTGAGAACCTTCAAAGTATTATAGATAGAAATGTCACTTAAACTTGAATTCATAGGTCTATGCTAAAGAAACATTTAATAAACAATGAGCAATAACATTTTGTGTACAGCATTATTTAAGCTACTTAGTTACATCTCAAACCTTTAAATGTTGAATATTTTCAGACCTGTTTTAGAGATGCCTTTCACATTTTAATCTATATTCGATATTGATACATCCAAGCAATAATAAGTGACTTCCAGAGATGCCACTTTTTCCAAGATTTTACCTGAATTCATGTATTTACCTTTTCTTTGACCAATAAATAAATAAACAAACAAACAAACAAACAAACAAACAAACAAACAAACAAACAAATAAATAAATAAAATTTTTAAAAAATGATAATAAAGAATAATAAAATAGAATGAAAGACACTTCTCAATTTTGTCAAAACAGCTCAAATTTGATAAAAAAAGAGAGTAGGGTACATAGGTTTCAGGTAATTTTTTTAACTTTCAGGTAAAGTCTGTGCAAGTCAGTGGCATCTCTGGACTTCCATTTTTTCATAAGATTGTTGACATTTTGCAAAAGTAAAATGTAATGGTTCTGCAAAATACACTGGCATCTGTCCAATTTAAGAAGGCAGATCAATATGTGATGCAATAGTAATTCACATTTTCGACTTCTCCAAAACCAGATTCACTTCAAACTTGGTGGGGGTGGGCATGTATTTTTGATGGGGCTGTAATGAAGCTGATCAATTGGTCATGCTCCTGTGAAGTTTTATTTTGTTTTTTTATTATTTGTTCAATTTTTGACAAAAATTATCTGGGCAACATCTTGATTTGTTTACCAGGAGGCACTGCCTTTTTTCTATTTCTTTATGATTTTTTTCTTTTTTGGGGGGTGGGGGGGGGGTGAGCATACATTCCTATTGATTACTGTGCAAGTGAATGAGGCTTGCAAAGGTAATTCACATTTTTTGACTTTTCCAATACCCTTAACCAAATTCACTTCAAACTGTGTGGGGATCTACCTTGGGTTGGCCTGACTTTCTTCAAATGGGCTTCCTCCGGCGATTTTTGAACTTTTTATGACATTTGTTTTCCAAATCTTTACAAATGTACTCCAAAACCATGTGGCCAATTGATTAAAAATTGCACAGGAACACTTCTGGATATGATTGCAAGACTTACACAATGTGTAGGTGACCTTTACCATATTTCCAAGATCACAGGGCCACTTACATGAACTTTATTATTCATGAAAAACCTGAGAAGTACTAGAACTAGGATATTGAGGTTTCACATGCTGCTGGTCCTCTGGCTCCATGATGGCCAGACTTGGACAGTGTGTGCGTGTTGTTGACTACATTCTCAAAATCACAGAACCACTCCCTTGAATATATTTATTCACTGTATAACTTGAGAGCTACATCTGTGTTTGAGTTGGAACTTTGTGTTGCACATGGCTCTGGCCCCCTGTGAGGCTATAAGACTGTACATGCTGTAGGTTAGTGACCTTGATCTGTCCAAGATCACTTTACTCCATGAGAGAGAGAGAGAGAGAGAGAGAGAGAGAGAGAGAGAGAGAGAGAGAGAGAGATAGAGAGAGAGAGAGAGTATATAATTGAAATGCTACAGTTGTTGTACTGGGAAGTTGATAACTGCACGATCTCTCAATAGAGGTTTAAATTGCCACTTTTTTTTTGGGGGGGGGGGGGGCTTTCAAGAGGGGGACCATTTGTATACCATCTCAATCCCAATTTCTGATTTGGATACCAAAGTTCTTTTTTAGCACAATACATGTACATGCAAGACAAAGTTTGCCTGACAAGAAGGCGTAGGGTAGCATACCAAGAACTGTCACCCTGTGAGTTATCTAGGAGCAGCGGGTTGCCCTATCTCCACCATTTGTCATTACCGTACATATTTTATAGTTTTGGCACACACCCTAGAAAACGTATTTTTTATGCTAGTGATTTTTATGGAAATTCAATGTGTGTATTTCTTTTACTTTAGCAATACTGGTATATGGCTAATTAAAGGATGTTAATTGTTTTTGTGTATTTAAATTCTGGTTGAAACCCGCTTGAGGTGCTACGCAATCTTAAAAACACATATAATCTATGGTGTCATTATGTCTGTGTGCCAACACAGACGTTTAGGTTTTCCAAGAGTTCTTTATTATGTCCGTGTGCCAACACATACATTTTGTTGTTCCAAGAGTTCTTTATTTATTTATTTGTTTCGTTATACACACTCACACGAAAAAAACGTTAATTTAAACACGTGGCGATGTTCTTTGTTATAACGGGCGAAAAAATTCCACCAAAGTGAACTTTTCACGCCGACGACGCCGCTGAATGTTGCAGCATAACTGAGCCATCTAGTGTCGATTTACAAGACTAGTTCGGGGAGAGGTTATTATTTCTGTGTTATTACCACTTACATAAAAACCCGCTGGTACTTTCGGACTTGTACCTGTATCCACTATAAGGGCAACCTTCTAGCCCAAGCTCCATCTTTCACACACCAGAGGGTCGTGGCGGGTCTTACTGGTGCTTCGGCTTAAATCGTAGCCTCAGGGCGACTTCAGGATCTGATACAAAATCCCTACTCTGGGGCCCACCCCTGGCTACAATTGACATCTATATTGCGGTGTATTTACATTTTCAGGTAATGTTCACTTTGGAAAAGTGCCATTATATATTGTACATTACATTTGTCCGATAAATTAACCTTCCCTTAACCCCAATCGTACACATATTTTGGATACCACCTCTTCAAGACTCACCTGCACTTGGCTGCCATTTTGAAAATTGTGGATTCCGCATCCAAGGGTTTGTAAATGAGGATAGTAATGGGACGATCTGGGGGAGGCGGTTATAATATATGCAACCAAAAGCATATATTTTGCAAATGTTTCAGATCATAAATAATGTTATCATATATGCTGTGGCTGCGATTTACTTTGATATCCAAATCAAATGTATTTTTACGCCGCATTGCGCAATGTTCAAAATGGCGTTCACCACGTGCCGGTTGGTTCAATATCTGTCCTGTCGCATTTGGATTTGTAATTTACGATGATAGCTGCTTCGAACACAACCGAGAGGGCAGATTAAAGTTAAGATAGTAAGTCATGTTTTAAAAGTACTTTAAGGAGCCTTTGTCCTGCTAGCTCTGAGAACGGATACTTGGAAACTAGGGAAATACATTGTATTACAATAACGATCACCGAACCAGACAGGCTATGAGGTCGCTAAATGCTGACAAAAATGGGGCTATGGCTTATGCTATTTTACCGAGCGACCATTGCTATGGCTTATTTAACTTTGTGTTTCTTTGCTGTTTCCCCAGCCCAAGTTAACCCGACAGACAAGTTTAAATAAAATGCTATGTTTGAGATGACTTTACTGCAAAATAACGGCACATGACAGCCGTTTTTTTGATAAAATCTTTCAACCGGGGCTATGGCTATTCTGTTTCACCGAACACTTTGCCCATGCAGCTATGCTCTTTCCCCGGCCGAAGTTAACCCTTCACTGCAGTCAAGTTGAAATAAACTGCTGTGTTTGAGTCGACTTTACTGCAAAATAATGGCACACGACGGGTACTTTATCGATAAAATCTTTCAGCCAGGGTTGGCCAATTTTGACTGAGGAAGGGCTTTGAACCTTTCTTTAAATTATTATTATTTTATTATTTTATTTTCTAATTTATGTTTTATACTTACCACTTATATAACCAGCCGGTACCTTCCGACCTGTATCCACATCGGGACAACATTCTCGCCTAAGCTCCATCTTTCATATACCAGGGGGTCGTGATAGGCCCTACCAGTGCTGCTGCTTAAATCGTAGCCTCAGGGCGACTTCAGTATCTGATACAAAATCCCTATTCTGGAGCCCACTGCTGGCTACAACTGATATCTGCATTGCGGTGTATTTACATTTAAGGTAATGCTTACTCTGGAAAAGTGCCATTCTATATTGTACATTACATTTATTCGACAAATTAACCTTCCCTTAACCCGAATCGCACACACATTTTTGATACTACCTCTTCAAAATACCTGATTGGCTCACCTGCACTTAGCTGCCATTTTGAAAATTGCAGATTCCGCACCCAACGTTTTGTAAATGAGGATAGTAATGGGACGATCTGGGAGAGGGGGTTATAATATATGCAACCAAATAGTTTAGGAAAACATAACCCGTATTCATAAGTTTCAAATCCAACAATGACAGCGAAGAAATTCCAGAGTTACCAAAGCATCAACATCCATCTTACAATACCAATGTGAAGAAACATATTTCACCCCAGACTTGAGTACATACAAACAGTATATATTTTGCAAATATTTCACAGCATAAATAATGATATAATATATGCTGTGGCCGCAATTCACTTTAACATTTTAAAAAATGTATTTTTGTGTGGTATTGCGCAACATTCAAAATGGCGTTCACCGCGTGCCGGTTGGTTCAAGGTCTATTGCGTCGCATTTGGATTTGTAGTGTACGATGAAAGCTGCTCCGGACACAACCGACAAGGTAGATTAAAGTTGCGTTAGGAAAATCATGTTTTGAACGTACTTGAAGGCCCCTTTGTCCTGCTAACTCTGAGAACGGACACCTGGAACCTAGCGAAATAATTATTACGATAACGTTCATCGAACCAGGCGGGCTATGAGGTCGTTAAATGCTGACTAAAATGGGGCT
This sequence comes from Hermodice carunculata, assembly GCA_964020975.1. Classification (NCBI taxonomy): domain Eukaryota; kingdom Metazoa; phylum Annelida; class Polychaeta; order Eunicida; family Amphinomidae; genus Hermodice; species Hermodice carunculata. The sequence goes on along the minus strand of OZ026613.1, from coordinate 14,619,686 downwards.
ATGGCCTATGATGGTTGACTAAACGACAGTGGCTATGCCTTATTAAACTTTGGGTTGCTAAGAGCTGTTTCCGCGGCCCAAGTTTACCCTCCAGACAAGTTTAAATAAAATCCTGTGTTTGAGTTGACTTTACTGCAAAATAACGGCACATGACAGCCGCTTTCTCAATAAAATATATCAACGGGGGCTATGACCATGCTGTTTCACCAAACACCGTGGCTATGCATCTATGCACTTTCCCCGACCCAAGTTAAAACTTCACTGCAGACAAATTGTTACCTAAAAAAAAAAAAAAAAATTTCCCTTCACAAGCTTAAGTGGTGCTATTGTTTTGCATTGTGAGGATGATGTTTGTCCCATTAACAGAGTTATCAAATTTGCACATTGCGGAAAGCCTTCTGTACCACGAAAATAAAGGCACACACCAAGTCTACCTGCAATTAATTAGTTAAAATATTTGACATATGTATCCGCATGGACTTAATAAGGTTCACACCATTTTCAATTTTTTGAAAATTTTATTTAGGCCAAGGCGTTATGTGTCTGTGTTATATAATATAGGCCTATTTCAAAAGTACAATCGACCACAAGGACCAATAACAGGAACCGCAGTTAAGTTAAAGTATAATTCTGCAGTAAACGTTTGTGCTACAGGCTGAAATTTCTCCCTTGTATATATATATATATATATATATATATATATATATATATATATATATATATATATATATATATATATATATATACATATATATATACATATATATATATATATATGTATATATATATGTATATATGTATACCAGTAATGTACTATGCAGAAAAAAAGCACAATAAAATATCGGCATAGGCCTACCTTTTACTTAAAAATGAGACATTTCTCCAGTGAGAAAACCTGGTCATCACAGTACTGACATAGGTATAGACAAGAAAAGGTCAATAAAATTTTTTGATATATTTTTCTGACTTAAAAAACATGTAATTAGCTTAGCTAATACACATGCAATCTTTTTGGCAAAAATTGGACTATAATTCTGAAGTGTTATTCAATAAACAGCAGGTTAAAGGCCTATTTTCTGCATAATGGACACACCCAGTCACCCATATGGTATATATATTCTGGTGAGGCTTGATCAACAATCCGTCCATCCATACAACTTAAGTTGCGCATTTTGCCGTCCCCAAGTCGTCATTAAAATTAATATTCAAACAAGTGCCTTTGGCTGTGCTCAGGTAACAAATTCAACTGACGTCAAAGAAGGTAATGTGTAAAACATGTAAAAGGGGAAAGAACAGCCAATTTAAACATAACTGTCACGTTTCGACAAATGCCCAAGTTACCTAAGGCCTAATATATATATATATATATATATATATATATATATATATATATATATATATATATATATATATATATATATATATATATGTATATATATATATACATATATATATACATACATATATATATATATACATATATATATATATATACATATATATATATATATATATATATATATATATATATATATATATATATATATATACCTATATATATTAATTTTAATATAAAAAGAAAAAAAATACGAAAAAAAAGGAGAAAAATATATTGAAGGTACAGTACTTGTATTTGTGTCTTTTTTTTTTTTGTCCAAAGCACGTCCTGGTAGTCATTACCCTATTCCGCATTCCGAACTCTTTACTATCCATAAGCTCACCTGTCACTGTTTAACCTAAACACATATGGATGTACTATTGTTCATATTGTGCACGTTCTTCTGTAGATTTTTGACAAAGGCTGTATCAGCCCAAAATAACTTGACTTCGGTGAGTAACTACTCAGAACATGCTTCGGAGGATATACCCGTACATGTCTGAGCAGCGCCTCCTTGTTACACCATATTTAAAAATCTCCCGAAAATATGAAGCCACACCCCCTGAAACTTGGACCCATATTCTGGCCCCAAGCACTCTTTGCTATCTATATATGACCAAATCCATAATGCCACGCCCCGAATATAACTGAATACGCGTGTTTTTCATATTTTAAGGCTTCAAATCTACCCAAAATTGATCTTTTTTACATGCATACGTCATGTCTGACGACGACACACATTCTTCACATACCGAAGTGATTTGACATTGAGGGGAGTAAATGAAAATTTCCCACAACCAAGTGACCACCCAACCAAATAGTGAAATGGCTAATCTATTAGACAATTTTCGTGAAACTTGCTTTCAAGTCTGATTTATATCATTTTTATCGCTTTTCGTAACATTCCTTTAACCTGGCCGCCTGTCAATCATTGAACTTCCGGTTAGCAGGATAGCTTTGTAAACAGTGTGACGGCCGAACACACACTGAGGTGATTCACCAGTTTTCGAAACTATAAATGCAATATGCACGGATACGTTAATATTATTGTATTGGTCATCCAGAAAAGGTGGAGAGCGTGATAAAAAGTGATAGAAAATTAAATTTGAACACAGAAAGACGTGCGTTAGCGGGCTGTCATGTGGCAGCCATCGTATTTTCAGCCAATCACAACGAACCAGTCATTTCTCCGAAACATTACCAAGCGGGACTCGATAGGGGTTTTGGAATTATGACCTGGCAAGCAAACCATTGAATGTCAATTTGTACAAATCTTTAACTTGAGGTTGTAAGAATTTTGAAATTCCTATGCATGACTCGGCGACTGAATATTACTGACGACACAGCGCGTCCTCGGCCCTTGCTATACAGCCAGCATGTCCCAATAAAGGGGGACACGTGCACTGGGCATTTTCAAGCTTTCCTTTCCCAATGAAAGACCCTGCCATTGGGAGTACAACATCCTTTATGAATCGCCAAAGGCACTTATCTGAGTTAAATATTCAGCAAAGGCAACCCACATAATAATGAATAAATATGAACATGGCAAAGGATCAATAAACTATATAAATGAAGTTTTGCTTATAAATTCAGAGCGTCATTATGAATAAAGAATACCTGTCAAACCAAACATAATTACTAAATTTGCATAGTACAAGTTCAGACAAGAACAATTTGACTTACCCCTGAGCCAGTATGTACCCTTTCTAGTCGGGTAGCTCACCTCAGTCAAACCACCTGCCGGTGTATAACTGAAGTACACAGGGTGAACCTGAAGCATCTGTACGTGCAATGGCCCACAGAGGGCCTTATTTGCAATGAAGTATTGTGTATTCATCTGTGCAGTCATTCATTCGTGCTAATAAGATGGGAGATGGTGGGCCTAAAACCACTACGTCGTCAGACGGAGCTCCTTCACCCTCTCAACCCCCACCCATCCCATGGAGGCCTATAAAATTATTCGCATGCATCCTTGACTGACTGAACATTACGAGCGCCTGTGTTTGAAACTTTGAACATGGGCCGCCCACACTAGGATTTTCTAACAGAATGACTCGTCACAAAACAAAGAAAAAAAACAAAAAAAAAAACCAAAACCAAAATAAATACCAAAGCAAAACAAAACAAAGCAAAACAAGACAAAAAAAAAAAAAAAAAAAAAAACATAAACAAAAAAAAAAAAAACAAAAACAAAACAGAACCCCCCACCCCACCCCCACCCCTAGAGTATCATGATCCTGTGCTCTGCTGACGGGAATCTGCTTTTATAGTATTGCAACACATGTAGCACATGCACTGTAGTCTGTATACCGATATTCATGAAAAGTGATACCAAAATTTGATATAAAAAAAAAAAACAAAACAAAAAAAAAAAACAAAAAAAAAAAAAACAAAAAAAAAAAAAAAACAAAAAACAAAAAAAAAAAAACAGAACCCCCCACCCCACCCCACCCCTAGAGTATCATAATCCTGTGCTCTGCTGACGGGAATCTGCTTTTATAGTATTGCAACACATGTAGCACATGCACTGTAGTCTGTATACCGATATTCATGAAAAGTGATACCAAAATTTGATATATGCATTATAACTTTATAACTCACAATCTTCAATTTGATCTTGCAAGGTGATGCACCCGTTTTTGAGAAGAAGTCGAAAATGTAAATGCAATAGTCATATATACCGTGGAGTAGTAGTTTTTACCGATGGTCACAAAGTTTGGGTTCCCATAACTTCGTCAAAAATTTACATATCCAAATCATTTTCGGAAACTTTAATTATCCAAAGTCAAATTTATATTCTGATAAAATTTAAAGCAATTTTGTTCTGTCGTCTGGAGTAGAAGTACAAAATAGCCTTAACAAACAAAAAAAATCGTCAAAAATAAGAAAAAATTGCAACACATCCATATTGTTTTTGCAAACTTTCATTGACTTAAGTCAAGTTATATTCTGATAAAATTCCAAGCAATTCTGTTAAGGTGGAAGCTAGTCGGCAGTGAGACTGGCAACTTTGGATCGCAATTACCTATTTAATTTTTTCACAAGTACATTAAACCTATATATTTTCTGATTACTACATATCCATAGATTTGTATCCATAGAGTTTTTTTGCAGGATTAGAATTTTTGGAGATTTTATAGCATTCTTTCTGACTTGGTAGGATTTTCACATTTTTCGCGCAGAAGTCACACAAAATTGTTTATTTCCAGTTGGAATCAACAGAAATGTAAAACATATATCAATGTCCAGGATCGAATTAAATGGTTAGTCCTGAAATAGCATAAATAAAAAGTTATAAAATTTTTAATTTAGTCCTGACAGGTTGTTCATTTTCTCTCTATATATTGCTCAAGAAATCACGGAAGGGGTTGTCAGAAAAAAAAAAATCCTGGGAACCGTTCCTGGATATGATATTTTTCTTTTAATGTCCGTTGATTTTAATGTGATAGGGCAATTTGTACGTTTGTGAGGCGAGATACAAATTGCAGAGGTTGAGCAAAAAACAGTTCCGAGAAAATTGCATTAAAAGAAAAAGTTACCAATTCTTACGCATTTATGGCTGCAATATGACACATACTCATTTCTTCTGCCCTGTGTTTCAATTATTGTGTGAAATAAACTTGTAGCTTTACCTCTGTGATGTTGCTATTAAACAAAGGTATATTTTGTGACTTAAATCTCGACTTTTTTTAACTTGGGAACCCCACACTTGGCTTGTTTGGGTGTGGGTTCACATGCGGCTTTCCATATTTGGGGACCAGTAAGTGGATTGTGCTAATTTGTTTTTACATCAATAGAGAATTTCAAAGTAATCAGAACAATGGTAGTGATTAGTCTGAACTGGCCCATTCTTCTCTCCATAGCTAATGGTTTTGTATGAGCGACCCTTGTCAATAGCTCAATTGGTTTCCAGGGGTCATGGACTAATGACTGTGCAAACAATGACACGGTTCATTATCATGCCCATGCAAACAAAGCCATGTGTCCGGCACTGTTTAAACTTTTCATTGTCAACAAAAGTTTTAAGATCAGTTGCCTCATATAAATTTTATGTCCACACATCTGAGTTTTGGGGAGCATGTAGTTTAAGTATCAGACTATCCAAAAATATGAAAAAGTGATTTGAGGTTATCCAAAGGTGTGGCTTCAGACCTTCCACCGTTCTAGAGAAAAATTCAAAAATAGCATTGACACACAAAAATTCACTACAAAAATTTAAAAAAATTGCATCCCCACCTGGTGGTCAAAATAAAAACTAAGTGACCCAGGTGACCCTTTGTGTAATATCTATGCAATTGCACAATTAAATGGTTCTTGAGATGATTTTTTTCAAGAAATCAATTAAAAATTCATAGAAAATAGAAAATTATCGCATCATCATCTCCTTTGCAAACTTAGTAGAGATCTACCTGGGAAACATCCATGTGAAATACCAAAACATTCCAAGCACCCGTTTTTGAGAAGAAGTCGAAAATGTAAATACAATAGCCATATGTGCTATGCAGTGGTAATACTTACTGTTTATCGCAAAGTTTGGGTTCCCATAACTTCGTCAAAAATTAATATATCCATATCATTTTCGGAAACTTTAATTATCTAAATTCAAATCATATTCTGATAGAATTTTAAGCAATCGTGTTCAGTTGTTCTGGAGAAGAAGTCGAAAAAAGCTTTAACTCACATAAATTCATTTAAAGATAAGAAAAAATTGCAGCGCCACCTGGGGCCAAAATAACTAGGTAATCCCAGGTGACCCTATATGTAATTATAAACCAATTGGAAAAGTGATTCTTAAGATGAAGAAATTTGTTTCAAAATAAGCAATTAAAAATTCGTAAAAAAATAGAAGAAATATTGCATCATCATCTCCCTCGCAACCTTGGTACAGGTCCAGCTGCGAAAAACATCCCTGTGCAAAATCAAAACATTCCATTCAGCGGTTTCTGAGAAGAAGCCGAAAATGTAAAAGGTCTAAAGACGGATGGACGGACGGACAGACGGACGACGGATGCAAACGGATTACAATAGCTCTGATGACTGACACGTCAGCAGAGCTTAAAGCAAACACAAAACAAAACCTAAAAAAAAAAAAACAACCCCAAAACCCCCAAAACCTCGAGTTCTTTCAACTGACGTGTCAACACTACGAAAGTATATCAAATTCAATTTCACTTTGCGGGAAATGAAAAGTCATAAATAGTGATTTCATGAAAAGTGTAAAATGTGTATTTGTTGCAACAATCATGCAGTTTAATTTACTATTTATATGACAAGCGATACTTTCGGTGCTTGGTACATTATCTAGGTGAAAAGGACACAGTGAGATGCGAATTAAGTACGGCCCTGTAATCGGCATAGGGAATAGACTCAAACCAAATGCATGTCACTGATGTACAGAATAAATAACAGAATACTGACATCTATTTGTGGGTTAACCCCATTGCAGTTGCGTTATAGGTGAATAGGTACTGGGATAAATTTGTGCACGCTAAGTAGCCAAAGGAGTTGGTCTGAACTGTCTTTTGTGGCTGATTCAAAATTGAAGCATAATTTCATGTAATATGCAATAATATTTCGAAAAATGAAGAAGGTGGCATTTTTTTTCTTTTTTGCAGAATCAAAATTTCAAAAATAAAAAAGTTGTGGAGCTGATACTGTATAAACATTGCAATTTGCCACAAAACGAGAGGCTCAACACGCGGAAACAGAAACCAAAATAATAACCTTTTAAATGTTTCTTTAATTTTTGTTTGAGGTTTATTATATGATTATTAATATGCTTGCTTATCCGTACATTTGAGTACACAAGTGGCAGGATAAGGAAAAGGAAAAAAAATACAAAGTACGTATTTGTCTCAGCAAACAATGTCCATTTCAAATATATTGTTGTTGTTTCAAGCAGTACATTCATAATTAGTAATGTCACGAATCACCTTTACACAATAATTCTATTAATAGGATTTATGCACAACACCATTTTTGGCTCCCAAAAGGCACCGCCATAACACATGGAATTGGCTTGATACACCTTTAATCTACTTGTTCTGCAAGAAAAGGTCAGAGGTTTCGATAGCCATGTCAGCTTCACGTGCAAGAACAAGCTTATTTTGGCAGCACAGTCTTCATCATGTAATTCAAAACATCAAAAAGATCTGATGTATACTTTGACTTTGGTGCATACAAATTCGTTGTTTTGCTGTTTTTTCTTTTCCCCAGGAATACGTGGGATCCTTGCTTTTACCCTTTAATTCTGTCTTTCTTCAGTTCGCCATGCTATCAGTGTCGCCATGTGAAGCAAAACCATAAATTCAGGTAGAACGACGGTTCTTGGAAGTGGTGGTACCTGGCGGGAAAGTACAATATTGTCGCACATATCTGTACAAAGAGAGGTTATAGTTGCTACACTACATAATGCTAAAGATAAAGCAAATGAGCAAAAAAAAAAAAAAACAAAAACAAAAAACAAAAAACAAAATAAACAAAAAACAAAAACAAAACAAAACAAAAAAACAAAAGAAAAAAACCCCCCACAGCCCCTAATAAAATAAAACGACGTCAAACAAAAATGAACCACACTAATCGCGGCAAAGCAAAGCAAAGCGAAGTAAAGCAACACAGAGCAAATCAAAGAAATGCTGAGCAAACCATGCAGTAGCACACTTCGTGCTTTCATTTGAGTAGCTCTTTATTGATATTTCAACTTTTCAGTATAACTCCAACATTCATTAATGTTATAGTTTTGATGCTATATCGTCGAATCTTAGCTGTAAACACAACCCTCCACTATCAAAAATTTTATTGTCAAAACATTAGCTAAGGGCGTTGTAGCTTGATCACGTGTCCACATTTATTTAAGACTTTGATTTTTGATAGCAAAGATGATGTCTCATTGAGTTTTAATTTGTATTTTATGCTCATTTGGACTTAAATTTATTTTGTTGCTATCATGTATTTTATGGGCGTATAGTCACACGTAATATTTTATGGGTTTGACAGTGTCACTTTTCTGACAGATGGTGCCGATTCCCGAGGTACAGCATGTTAGGGGATTTATTTAACCCAAGGACAGTTCCATATTTACAAACAATACAGTAATTGATGTCTTTCTATTATTCATGAACGAATATCAGTATGTCATCCGTGAGCAATGTCACTACTAGAATGTAAATATATTAGTATTAGTGGCCATAAACAATAAGCTATGGCGCATAATACATGCCGAACCATTCACCGTTGTTGAGTGAAATACACGTAAGTCGGCATAATCTAAGCCTGGGTGTGCCCTATATTATCCCATAAAACATCTGTAGGATTTTGGATATTCTCTATTAAAGTATGCCTGTTCACGTCAAATACAGGTGTCGGAAGAAGGATGCGATTATTTCTTCGGATTTCATGCCTGGAGTCAGGTTCTTTGTTTTCTCGCTTTCAAGGTGTCAATGTCACAGCCAGGGAGCTAGAAGAAAAGACGTTCTAGTATGTGTTTGTACTGGCGTTATCAATGATATAAAATTATTTCTTAAGTTCTATTATGTGAGTTTTACCCGATACCCATATACGACACTATACCGGTGCATAGTACGCACCGGCACAGAGTCAAAAGTTATCGTTAAGACAAACATCCATACAAAGTACCAAGTCTCTGAGTATTAATCATACATGTTTTTACGATGAAAAATAAGACTGTTCATGGAATATGCTATTTTCATCAAATTCATCAATTGATCATGCCAATGTTTGATATAAATGTTTTTATTTTTGTCTAGGCTCAGATTTTGTGAATAACGTTAGATGCGAAGTTTATAACTTTCAAACTTCATGTCCCTTCAAAAGTTATTGGCTACACGGTGTAGAGATCGCAGGCCATTCTTTTGATAAAGTTCCAAAACCATATAGTACCGCTGCTTGGGATTTTATACATATAAAATGTGCGCGAGGGCATATATATATATATATATATATATATATATATATATATATATATATATATATATATATATATATATATATATATATATATATATATATATATATATATATATATATATATATATATTAATTAAAATAAAAGCGGTTTTGCAACGTAATGGTAACGGTTATATGTTCTCTCTTCAGACCAAAATAGCAAGTTGTTTCTCGAATATATGTCGCGATTTAGTATTTTCAGAAAACAACAGAAATGTGGCCAAGTCGTACTGCGAGCTATGCATTAATAAACGTACTTGGATAAATTGGCCTATATTTTCATTATATCTGCAAGTATACACAATATCTCATGTTGATTGGTTACTCCAGAGTAGCTTTCAAAATTTAGTTTGATCCATTAAAGCTGTGTTATTTCGTCGCTATGTATCGACAATAATTGACTTTACAGTCAGCAAACACACAATGTATTAGAAAAAGTCAGCTGCCCAGTTGCATTTTCATTGCATCAATTCAATGTTGATGAGACTCTGTAGGTTCAGTAATATCACAATGTGTGAGGCTGCGGGTGACCTGTCTAACCATTTTCCCATCGAATTAGGCCTAAGTTACCAAATTCCCTGGCGTGGATTGGGCTCACTGGGACATGTTTTCTTGAGAATTCTGACCGGCAATATTCTTTTAAAATTGTCTTATACCTATGTTGAAATAAGTAAAAAAAAAAAAAAAAAAATAGCACAAACTTCATGTCAGCCGTTCTTGTCCATTTGCGGGGAACACTGCATCCTACATGCCTAATACATGTATATTCAAACCAATCACAATAGTGCGAAGGATATCAGTGGAACTATACAACTATCATATATGTGCTCATTTCTTATTTTACCTTCCTTTCATTCTCGACACCCACAGGATATACAGTCCTGCAGTTGAAAAATTCACCTTGGTCTTTCAGTCAGCCAGCATTGTAATTTTGAATGAGGTTCGGCGTCTAATATACGTATTCCTTGTTGTTTCCGCCTTTAAAGCGATATATGGTAGACACAGGGACCCATGACAAACTCCTTTGACAAATTATAAACAGCTCTTATGACCTTTTCTGTAAATGCTAGAGGTTTTTGATCTGCAACTGGATAATCGTCTTGTTATGTTCCTGGACAATATACAATTTTGTCTTGCGAGATATCCAGTCCTTAAATCAAGAAAATGTTTTCTCAGATGTGATATAATCCCAACATTTACTGTAAGGGGCCATCGAATTCGTCGCCAAGATATCTTTATAAATATTATTCTGTCTGACTGTGGTTGATTATGTCAAGTTTTGATGGGCTTCACCTTTGGCAAAAAATTTGAGAGAATTGTGCGGTGTGGTCCAGTCGCTTCATTAGGCTGCTTGTCAGTTCTGATGCAAGATAGGCAAAACCTGTGGGATGGTGCCCGGAGCAATGGACTGATACCACCCAATGTACGTCATGTGGGCATATAGCAATGATTTATTGCTTTCAAAGTCCTCAAAATAGCCATGTCAGCGTTGCAAGTAACAATATCGCTGAACCCAATCGGAGACAGTAGATGCATGAAGAAGCGGGGCGTTGCGTTGCCTCAATCTAAATGAGATCTGGTGCCACCTAAACTCTAACGCTTATCTTCGCACAGTTTACTTGGTCAAGTTTCTAAAGATATTTCCAAGAGTGTAAACACAAGGATAACCCAGGCTGGACGAGGTCAGAAACTGATTGGTTGTCTGTGTACTAGCGGCATACACAAATATTATGATGTACAAATTCTTTGAGACAATATGACAATAGTGACACAGTGTTCCCCCTGATAATTATGATGTGAAGTCTGCTGATATAAAGACCATTCCTGAAGACACTACCATGTGAGAAAGAGCATATGCCATGCCCGTAGCTTGGGGGAGTTTGAATTCACTTTGTGCTGGACAGATTTGCCTGCAATGTATGCTACTGCAATTCTCTAATCACGCGAGGGCAGTGGGCACAAAACGGACATTGTTTTTAATCGGTTTAAAAGTCAATGAACTAGACATGAAAGGTCATATTTGAGGGAATACTCATTTTAGGTACAAAAGTGTAACCCGCCCCTGTGTATAAAAAATGCTCATCAAAAGTAAATTTCACAAAATTACGAGAATGGCGCCCACTAGAGAAATACCCTGCCAAATCGACACCAGAGAGGAGTCAGGTGAAAAGGCGCAGGTATTGAAAACATTAAAAATAAATAAATAAATAAATAAATAAATAAATAAATAAATAAATAAATAAATAAATAAATAAATAAATAAATAAATAAATAAACAAATAAATAAACAAACAAATAAATAACATTAATTAAAAAGAGAAAAAAGAAAACAATAGAAGAAGCTTAATTTTTTGCTTCTTGCTGATCCGCATAAGATTTAGATGCCAGCTGTATGTTTCATAGAGATAAGCGTGGATCAAAGTGCAAGCGTGTTTCTTAATAAAACCACTTGCAAAGGAACTGGTATAAGCAATGGCCTCGTTTTCTGATCCCTTGTTATGATTATGATATATAATACACATAAATCAAATCATACATGTAATCAAAATGCGGGAGTTGTGTATACATGGCTACGTTTACTCTGTTTATTGATATTTCATGATTCTCTCTAAACTAGTTATTATAGTGACAGAAACTGTTCAATGAAACCAAATAATCTACGCTTAAAGACACAATAAGCAAATCAGGGCGTTTTTTTCACACTAAGCAAGGTCTGCAATTCTCTGTTTAGGTATTCTAGCTCAAAAAAGTCCTTAACAGTCATGCACATTGATTGTTTGTCACCCGTAAAACGAAAACCGAGACAAACAAAAAAAAAAAAAAAAACAAAAACAAAAAAAAAAAAAAAAAAAACAAAACAAAACAAAACAAAAAAATTTAAAAAAAAAACAAAAAAAAAACGTAACCACAGAAATCCCCCCCAAAATAAAAACAAAAACAAAAACAAAACGAAAATACCCCCAAACACACACACACACACACACACACACACACACACACACACACACACACACACTAAACGGTGTACATTACACTTACTTTATTTCGAACAGATACTGCATGTTTCTTCGACATGTTTTCTTGACAACTCTATTCCTCATAATGTTTCAAATTTATTACTGATGTTTTTTTTATTCAATCTTTATCTTAACTGATCACAATCCAGTGTGACAGATTTGACACCCAACTGATAAAACATGTAACCAGAATAGGAGAAATATGCTGGAAATATTGTATAGTAAAGACAATCCAAACTCAAAATACGGAGAGTCTGGTGTCTGACCGTGGTCTGCCCCTGTCGTACTGTATCTGACGCGTGTTTAAAAGAGTGGTCCAACGTTCGCTGTACCAACAGATACAACTAACCTTTTATCACCATTCCATCAAGATTCAAGATTCAAGGTTCAAGATCACATTTATTCGATCCAAAATACACACCTAATTATAGGTCATTTGTAAGTAAAATTAACATGTAGGTGAGATGATGATCGGGGAGACCCTTACTAAGACAAATTTATGTCGCTATTGTAAGGGCCACCCCTTTATAAAGATGCACCAATTACAATGTAAATGGCGAAGTCTTTAAATGAACATACCAATTACATTTCAGTTATCAGTGATATTTGTCTATTCTATGTAATCAATCTATAGAAATCAAAACTATGAAGTCATGTCTGGTGGGCACATATATAACAATTTGGAGTGGTACAAATTTCTTGGTAATTTTCTATGTATAGATTTTTGGAATATCTAGCTAACCCTTGTGAGTTGTGAGGGAAAAATTTGTCGTAGATATTATATGGCAATGAATTGATCGTTTCTGGCAAATCAAACCTGAGACAATTTTTTGCAAATCTGTGAGCAAACCCATACCTCAACAAATTTCCAGAGAATCTGGTGTTATGAGTGTGTAAATCCACACTTGGCCATAATGGTAAATTTTCCGTCTTTATTGTGCGGTACAATTTACTTTGAGAATGAAGGTAGGGTTCAAAGATGAGATATCCAAATTGATTCACTCTCATGTCAAGAAAGTAACGAAAAGCAAAACAATATTTCAGTAATGTTGCTTTGAATTTGAATATTTACTTGCAAATTCAATTTTTATCACGTTGATCATAGTGACATTTCCATGTTACTAAACCACGCCATCCAAATTACATTCTAGTATTGTTAGGGGGGAGCCATGAGTTGAAAAAAATCTGCACTCTCTAATCTGTACGAATCCAATCTGTTGAGATAATTTTGTGTATAAACCATTATGGGCAAAAATGACTCTCTCATGATTGCTTCAGTCCAATGAGTTACACTGGCTGCATGTTCCATGACCTTGGAGAAAAAGTGAGATTGCAGTCCCTTGCAATTTAGGGATTTCCAAAGAAATGAAATGAATAGTTTATTTGCTGTTAACCATACTCTGGACTTCTCAGAGATAATTTAGTCAGCGCAGAACAGTCTGGCGTTTCTACCTGCCTCTTGTAGTGTAGGCAATGTATACTTGTATCAGGAACTCTACTTTACCGTTGATGAGAAAAAGGAGTAAGAATGGCGTTCCTCAATTTAAGTAAAGCATTTAGCAAAAAAGGAGCATGTGGGTCTGTTTGCCATCGACACATATCTGGATTCAGTGTAAACCTATTTGTGTGGTTTTATGATTGCCTGCGACGCCGCTACGATGGGCATTTATTGGCTGCCAATCTTCCTGCATGTGGACCTGTTTACAGTTTATCTGACCTGGCAGTCTTCGTCTCTCATCTGTAAGGTGATGTTCACGAAATAAAACAGACGTCTGTTCAAACTCATTTCTGACTAAAATATGATTTATAAACATGATAACTCTATGTATCCCCATTACTAAAGGAATTTTGAGAATGCATTATTAGCACAAATAACCTCTTAAAATATTAATTGTGGTATATATCACACGAAACTCGATAAATAGGTGTATTCAACAGTTTGTCGACATGTAACTAAAATTACACCCTAGCGTTTGTGGTGACTAATATAGAACAAATATCAATTGTTAAAACTGATGAATATGAAATAACAGGCGGGGATATATAGTATACTCTTTGTTTGCTATCACTAAATCAATATATTCAGCTTTCAAAGAACTGGGTGAACTAAATGCAATCCATTCCTGAAACATTCCACCATTTTGTGATAGAAAGGTGACAGTTTAACGTTTCATAAAGAGTACGTATCATCATTATAAATAATAAATAAATATAGATAAACAAAAGTAGAAGACCTTAGATTGATCTTTGGGGTACACCCAGTTGAATGGTGCCAAGAAGAAAGCCTTTCTCCGCACAACTATGCTTTGTTGGAGGTGGCCATCATGGCCTACGGCCATAATGAAGCCATTATAATAACTCTTAATATGTTCGAGTTTGATCCATTTTCTGAAGAAGCCCTTGCACCATTTGTTGTCGAAAACTTCCTGTCAAGGAAGATAATACATACTACCTGAGGTTGGTCAACAATAAGACGGAGCTCCGGACGTATGGACAGAAGTGTTGTTTGGAATCAGTAGCCTAATAATGTACCTAGATTGTGTTGCAATGCTAAAAGAAATTCTCTTTAGAAATTTAAATCTGCTTCAAATAAAATATACACTTGATTTTGCATGCCACAGGATATACCTTTAGTGTCGTACCCGACTGGGAAGGGACAGAACCTTTTCTCCAGTTCATAGAACTGAATACGACCAATATAATCATCTTCTAAACTACTGTAAATTTTAAAGTTAAAATAGGTGATACGTAGGTTTGTATGGGTGGTTTTGTAGTATTTATGAACATGTGTTAGAGAATATCTGGGTTCTGATGTCATCGCATAGGTTTCATCAACAGCATTGAAATGTAACTTAGATTGAACAGACTGAATTGGTTAGAAACCACACTAATGAGAGAACCAACCAAGTTACATGAAGTTTAACTACTCTGATAAATTGAAGCAGACAAACACTGGAAATTGTGGCGGTTATTTAAAATCGTGCGTCTCTCTGCCTATCTGTCTATTACGTATGACTGTCTGCCCACCACGCTATAGGTCCCTCTGATGATATTCCTTAAAATAGGCTATAGGGCACAAAGTGCACTGCAGTAATGCGTTATAGCGGCTCCTATCCTCTTGTGTCTCATGTCTCCGGGGTTTTCGCAATGGAACTTAAATGATTGTGATGTAGACAACAGAAAAAAGAAGATAATTGATACTCCAACGGTAAATGTTCCTCGGTAATATTATAGACAAACTTGTTTTTTTTTTCTTTTTTGGCGTTAAGAAGACAATGGCAAACGGTATCTGATATATGATCCTTATACGCATGTTCAGGACTATCTCAGACAGGGCTGTATGTTCCACTCTTGTTTTGGTGTATAAGTCGACAGGTTTCGGTCTTGATTAGGCAAGTAACGGTATATTTAACATTCACTTATTAGTACGTGCAACTTAGATGGGTTTCAGTAGTACTCACAATCGACTTCCGGCACCTCTGCACGAGTGCAGTGATACTGAAGCTAAAACTGTAACGAGAACATTAATGATGGTAGCAATGATATCAGTTTTGCTAATAGTAATAGTACTCTTTATGGTAAGAGTCATAGTGTTGGTAACATTGAGAAGTAACAGTGGCCTAAAGGTAATTATGGTGTTGCTGCCAATATGATAATGGTGATAAAAATGACCAAGTTGACACCGATAATCAGGTCAATTCTGAAACAATCATGTACCTGTATGTAAGTTGTATTGTCCAATAATACACAAACCCCATGGTTTCGTGTGCAAGACGCTGGGATTTGTCTACAAATCGCAAGGGTTTGTGACAAATCCGAGAGTTTTGTATCACAAAAACCTGGGTTTTGCTCTGTCAGTTAGGAATTTTACAAAACCCACGGAATCGTAACAAGTCCCAGGGATTTGTAAGTAAAACTCTGGGTTTTTTGCTTGTAATGTTCAGTTATTCACTGAAACCAGTTTTTTGAAGCTAAACTTAGGGTTTTGTGACGTCACAAAACCTAGGGTTAAATAAATTTCATGGTAGATCTTCTTCTTTGTATACAGCAACCAATCAGAGATAGCGTTCTGTCCCTGTGCATATCCTTACCATTGACTCCATGTTGTTTCATGTGCAAAAGCCTGGGTTTTGTATGACAATGCCCAGGGTTTTGTGAACAATCCCTGAGTCTCATAACAAAACCCTGTGTCATCTAACAAAGCTTAGTGCTTTGTAGCCCAGCTGGCAGTCTAAAGACCTTGTGTGCTGATTATAGGTATATGTTACAACTTACGAATCCCAAGGTTTTGTGACGTCAATGTACCCAGGGTTTTGGAAGAGCTTTTGCTCTTTTCTGCGAAAAATCACGAAAGCCAGGGTTTTGTACTGAAACCCGAGATTTGTCCGGGTTGATGGTGGTAATGAGTATGATTGATAAAACTCAGAATTTTAGAACAAGCATGTGGCTGTGTGATTGACACAGTAATTTAATACGTTCTGTATAAACCCAGGGTTTTGTAACGAAACGCCATGGTTTTATGTGCAAAACCCTGGGTTTTGTATCATGAAACCGAAGGTTTTGTACATGACACCGTAGGTTTTGTCAATTATGGACAATAAAACTGCCATATACGTGTAATTTGAAATCCAGTTCTCGGAAATTACAAGCTTTAATTTTACCATTCCATTAGCCTTTAACAGATGAACACATTCATGAGTCTTAGAATATACTTTAAAAGATAAATAACTATAGGTGCATGAACGTTCCTGAGGATTTATGAATGTCTGCTCCATGGACCTTCACACTACTTCCTGTTGACAGAATGTCGTCTGACTGTCTGAATATGTATCTATTTATCCATAAGAATTATATCATCAGCACCTTACCAGTACGAAAACCCTAAGAAAGGCATAATTGATTATCTTGAATGAAAAAGTAATATATGGCCTATTAAAATTTTGTAACCAGGAAAAAATGTGTACAAAATATTTGTCAAGCTTAATATAGTTTTTCTAAATGACATTCAGTATTGCATGACCCTACAATCCTGGAAACAACTCCCCCCTCCCGGGGGGGAGTTGTAAAGCAGGTTTAATTTTAGCGTATTAATACCATTCAAAACATTGAATTCTACCCCCCGTCTATCGATGAGACTGGTCTAATTTGGTCAATTTTAGACTGCTGAAAAATTACTTGTAGTTGCTTTGATCATATTGAGAGAAGTTTACTG
This sequence comes from Hermodice carunculata, assembly GCA_964020975.1. Classification (NCBI taxonomy): domain Eukaryota; kingdom Metazoa; phylum Annelida; class Polychaeta; order Eunicida; family Amphinomidae; genus Hermodice; species Hermodice carunculata. Next base: position 14,602,114 of record OZ026613.1, on the reverse strand, counting down.
AATTTCATGTGTGAGTAGTATGTACCCGAATTTTGTAAGGCCAAATTTTTAATTTAACATGTACAATATAATGGTGACGCCTGTCGTCAAGCTCTAAATTTGAACACATAGTTTGCTAGAAGGCAAATTATTCCTAAGTAATGTCACGTTTTGTTCACAGATTGTAGATTGTGATATTATTTTTTTTTCAGTTAAATTTGTTAGTTGTAGCTGTACATCACAGCGCCGGTACATATTTGTTCCTTGTTGATTAGCTATTTGCGTTTAGTTTTTGACACTGAGTACTCATGGAAACATTATCACAATGTGTCTGGTCTATATGTAATAATTATAAGTCTGTCTAATGGTAAGAGTGGGTTGTGTAGAAGAAGAAAGTGTGATTAAAATAGTAAATTTCGTTGATGACTTGATTGTTTTACATTTTATATTGGCCGTCACTTTTGATGTCATCTAATAGGGCTGTGTGTTGTATGCGGTCATTGTTGTTAAAGGGTAAACGTCATTTTCCCAACCAGATTTAGCTGATTTTTGACTCCATTTGGCGGAATTTGGAGGGCAGTCGGCGGCAGTTAGCGGTTTTGTGCTAAGTTAAAACAAACAGGTTAAGGCCCAGATGTTGTATAACGGCATTTTGTGGCAGTTCCTCAAAAGACCGTTGAATGCCGCCACCCGTCACAGAAACTATCTATATCTTTACTTGCAGCCGAGTGCTCTAACTTGTGAGAGTTGGCACAATATGCAGTTTAAAGGTACACGGATGAAATTCAGTAACCTGCAATGTGTAGGGATTTTCGAACCACTGTACCTACGTATTTTTTATGCTAGAGAACAAATGAAAAATTAATCATGCGAAAAGGTCACATGAAGAAGACCGGCCAGTTGTCCCATAGGATTGGACGTGAGCTCTTATCTGAGTTACTTCAGGAAGGACGTTTTTAGTTATCAACAGAATTAGGAGGATATTAACTTCATACATTTTGGGGCCTTAAACAATCCCCAAAATAATGACAATATTACGAAACTCAAACTTCAGTCCGTTGCAATGTCTTCTATATTCATAACTGGATAGTTGGACTGACTGGTCCTTTTCTAAACAAAGATGTCAAGTTCGTGAATTTTTCACGTCAGAAAAAGCCGCGCAGCAGGCAGAACTCCTGATGCAAGTTACTGTATCTCCTTTTCATTCAGTCTCTATAAATGTATGAGGTGTGAGGACAATTAGGTGTATCAAACCAGTTATGCATTACTAAAAAGTTTAGTGTATCACCGCCAGTAAAACTGGTTCGATTTACTGATAAGCCTTTCATCACAGAAAGTACCATGTTTGTATTGAATGCATGGGCAATGGATTGCGAGGGTTTTTATTATTGATGGACACCAACACCCGTAGGCTGTGAAAAAATACTGCGCAAAGCGCATTTCTTTGTGTGCTTATTGATTCAGCATGATAGCAAATATTCAAACGAGCATGGCGACTAAAGATCATCGGATATTTCGTAACTTACTTAAAATCCTTGCAGTCATAAACTTGTAGCTCTGGATCTGGAATGGAACTTGTTTCGAATGTGGTACACATAGTAGCAGCCTTTCCTACTGGAATAGATTTTGCCAATGAAGTTTAATTTTACTTCCTCTGCCAATGTGAATTTTTCATTTTTTGTGATATCTGATTATGTTGAGCTCAATAAAATTTCTATATCATGAAGATTTAATATTGTAAAATTAACATTCATGTTATTGTGGTGTGACCAAAGCGGTGGCTGCTGGTTTTCCAAAGTAATATATCTGCATCCATTGCGTGACACATAATAACGTAAAATTGTGATACTGAGCTAGAAGATGGGGGTACATTCAAACACTTTCAATCGGGAAAACATATTTCCTGTGCTGCTTTGATGCTGATGGACTTCCATATGTACAACCCCCGATTTGGGATAACTTAGAATACAGTGCAGTCATTTTACTGCATGCTATGCAATGGACTGGGTCTTGACGATTATGGTGTACACGCATATCTACCTCCATGGCACCAATCTTTTTTTAAGACCTCGGATTTGGTACAGCTGATATGTACGGTTCCCATTTCGGCTTGGTGGTTGGCGCCGAAGGCTGCTGGTTCGAGAACCGGCCGTTTCGTGGCCACAAAACAAGCGTGTGTAATATTGATACAACTTTAGGATACGTGAGGAATCATTGTTTCGGAGCGTTACGCAGTTCGAAGCCGATTAAAATCCCTTCCAGACTGCAACTTTTTTTTTTTTTCAGGATCATCAATACTTCGAAATGATTCAACTCTGTGCGTATGAAATCCGACCTGGTTTAAGTGTCTTCTTGTCCATATTATGTCGGCTGCCCCCTTTCAAATACGTTAACTGTAGACCTATTGATGGCGGTCATATTTTCCTACATTATTCCTTTCATAGGGCAAAATTGCTTTCTAGATTAAAATTTGTTACAGATCATACTTATATTGCCCTTCGCAATCGATGTGAAATTTTACTTCACTGTCTTCACTTTGATGCTCCATTGTTGACTTGAGTACAATGTCTCCTAACAAAACGTGCCGTTTATTTTTATGATAGAAAATAAAACCCCAGCTATTGCAAAAGTAGAATGTAACATTCTTAAAAAGTCTGATTTCGTATATGGCTATCCAAACAATCGTTAATTGATTTAAAACGTAGAATTTTAACCAGCATGACGTAACTCGCCCTAATACATTCACACCGTTCTGTTCGTGTTTTAACCTCGTCAGTCATATTCATGTAAACAATGAGTGAAACCTGCAGCAAATCTCAAAGGGAGCGTAAAGCAGCAGTTTAATTGAGTAATTATTTTGCTTTGATGATGACTGTCATATGACTTATTGCATAACGATACATTTGGGTCCACTATAGGTGTAACACCACTGTATTGCTGTCAATTTTACACTTTAGCTGAGTGGAACTGTTGCATTTCGTTTCATAAATCTTTGCGAAATATAGACTAATTTCTGAAAAAAAATATCGTTTGACTTTAATTCACAAATGTCATTTAATCTTGACTCACGTGACTAAATACTGACGTGGGAGAAAGTTAAGTTCTGTTTTGCGTTTTGTGTTCTAAGACTTATGCTTTGACAAGTTTTTGCAGTAAGGAAATCGGAAGAAATACGTATTTAATTAATTCATTATATGCAACTATTGTGCGATCAA
>OZ026613.1:14557220-14598720 GCA_964020975.1 Hermodice carunculata | reverse complement strand
AATAACATCCGCTGTTTTTGGTTAACCTATTTGGCGAATGTGAGAAATACTTACCACGACGCATGGCCAAGATTCAAATTTCGTGCCCTGATTTATTCGTGAATCATGCGGGGTGTGACAGAACGGTGACAGATGGCATTAAACTGGCGCGGGGCGAGCAATAGGTTTACACAACGATTGGTATTAAAAGCTTCCATCAATATGACGTAATTATGTTGAGTGCTCGTTCGTCCATACCATCACGATGCGTTGCAGTTTGAATGTATATTTTAGCTTACCAACAGATAAAGGCTTCTCATCGTGTAATTTTATGACCAGGTTTTGAAAAAAAAACAAGCTTCAGCAATTCAATCAGCCATACTTTAGGTGACAGGAGTATCGGCCCGAATGTGTAGTTTTCTGCTGCGTCGTGGCTTGCTGTCTCGTCTGTGTCCCGATGATATTGGGGTCAGCAGTTTCACTTTTGTCCACGGCACCGGCAATCAAATCAACATGCTACGGGTTAGCCCTTTCTGTGAGAGCTGTCACGTCTTCAGGTACCGTATTTTTCTTTCCAAAGACATATTTGCGAGAGAAAATTGCCTAAGACTCGACTAAGATTGGACAAAAACCACAAAGGAAAAAGTGATTTTGAAGTCATTACACGCAGGTGTGTCTCCCTGACGAAACAAGGCTGTCAGCACGTTTGTGACCTTGGTATCCATATATCTTTTTGCTGCATTTAAGCCACAGACGAACTAACGTTAAATAAATTGTGCTGGTTGGAAAAGCACAGAGCCGGTTTGATCACAAAACCGAGACATCAATGGAACTTATGACGAAAACTAACATATGGGTCTCAGAGGTACGTGAGTTCTTAAAGACTGAAACATGTACCGAAGGATCGTAGTTTTGCATGTAAAATCAATTGCCGGACAGTAATCCATATATCTTGAGTACTTCTGGGTCAAACATACAATGACAGATTTATTCAGCGTCAACGAATCTACCCATTTACTTTTAATCAGGTAAGTTTTACTTGCCTTCTTTTGACCAAAAACTAATATAGCAGTCATCGTATGAATGATTTTGATATTTCGTTTATTATAATGGTAATCCATACTCTCAATTTGTAGTTTAGCATTGTAAAAAGCATAAGACAATATTTGCGTGTGACCGTTTAATACTTTTTTATTGCAGCAGGGGTGTCTGAGAATCAGCCATCATGACGATATGGGTAAATGTGCGTCATATATATATATATATATATATATATATATATATATATATATATATATATATATATATATATATATACATATATATAGGACATATATGTATATGCATATATATATATATATATATATATATATATATATATATATATATATATATATATATATAAATGTGTGTGTGTGTATATATATATAATACTAGTATACGAGACGCACATTCATTCATGCTGGTATTATCATAATGAGTTATTCTCCGAAACATCTGATGTCAATCTTTGGTTCATATTTTACATTAGAATAAGGTTGAATTTGATTTTTTTTGTTCAAATGTTGGATTTTTTTTACATTATTGGAATGTAACACAATAGAGTTCCATTTTTGGAACATCAAGATATATTCTTCATTTTGAAACTTCGTTTTTACATGGAAAGCACCAAACTAATGACGTTGCAAATCCAAACCTTCATAACATATTAGTCCAAGGATATTTTAGAACTGACAACAGTGTGTGTCTGTTTTCATTCATTTTGGTACATCTGTGAAGCAACATCACTGTGTACTTTGTGTAATTTACTCTGATTTTAGTATATATAACGTTACGGCTAAGTCGCGCATACTTCCTTCAGTACCTGTCGACGCATGTCTGTGTTTGTGAAAGGTCTGAACTATACCGTTTTGTGTTGTCTGATATCAACACATCAATTCTGTGTTTCTCCCTTCTGACGATTCTAGTGAAACAATATACAATGTTTAGTGTATATCATGTAAACGTGGGAAAGTAGTGCAGGGAGTGGTTTTTCAATGAACATGGCAAACTTTTGGTTAAGCTCTGAAGCGAAAGTTGAACCAGGAGGATGTTCGTGTGGATAAAATGGGAGATCTTTGGTCGTGTAGACCGGCTTGGGACACAAAGCTGTCAAAGTGAGATGTTATCACACAACGTGCGATACACCGACTTCAAAGGCCACAACGTATTTCCCTTGCATTTTTATTGCATTCATAGCAACGATTTTTATCTGGACCTCACACATCGCCAGCAAGCAGCAACTTTCTGCGTGGGCAAACAAGCACATTTTGCCCGCTATAACACGAGGGAAATTTTTATCCGAACAGTGATGTAAGCGTTCATTAGCTCTGCTTTCGGATAGAAGATTTTCTCTAAGAACTAGCTTCTAGGCCATTTTGTTGTGATTAGACTGAATTTTTTGTTTCCTAGATAAAGTACCACTGACAAAGGACAAGACATGCTGCTCAACTGAACTTGTTATGAACGCATGTCTCCTGCAAATAATATTTCATGGAAACCAGGGTTCCTTTCTACTATTGATTTTCAATTGCAACTCAGATCAGAGAATCCCGACCAGGTATTTTATCATTAACACTTAATTGTTTCGTGATATATGCTTTCCATTTTTTTAACAAGCTTAATTGCCATATTTTTAAAGATTGGAAATGCGTGTGAAGTATTGGCATCTTTAGGAATTTTAAGAAAGAGTGAAAATGCAATCTTGATCTCACCGTTTTCTATAGTTAAGCATGGGCTCAAAATTTATTGTTCCTTACGAAAGAAATAGACCACCTGTTTGTTCAATTTTTCTGTGTGAAACATGGATAGATCAGGGTGGTAATAGTAAAACTGCCTTGAATATATGTGTACAATATCATATATCTACTCTTTGATAAAGTATTCCCGAATAGCTGTGAAGTACTCGATCGCATAGTTGCAAGCGAAGAACCCATTTGTTGGCAAGGGTTTGGCGTTTAACCTTGTGCTACGCAAAGGGTCAGCGAATCAGATACCTATGTACCTGCAATAATAGAAACAAAATATGGTTTTGAAGTCCGCTACGATGGGAAAATAGCCTCCATACCCCCAATATTGGCCCCAAAGTGCAGATATGTATGAAATTTGTCAAATATTCAGGTGGGTTTTTCTTATACTTTACTTGTTTGTCTTGTTGAAAGTTAAGGAAGTAAGCTGGAAAGAATCGTCACGTTGTTTTGAAAAATGTGTATGGTTACTTATCTTGGATTCTTTGATGTCAGTAGATTCAAATTCTATCATGGGCAGCGGGAAACAGCCTTTCCGATGGCTGCATTTTAATCTTTGACCAGGATTAGTATCAGCACTAACCACGGCTCCATCTAGCAATTTATAATGATTTTTGTTTTGTTTTATAAGGATGAATAACATTTGTCGAAGAAAAATGTGTTCCCATGCTTTAAATTTGAAACAAACAATTTGGCTTCATTAACATTTTACTAAGTGGGCGGAGAGCTTTTTTGTTTATATATATGCAGAACAATCTATTGACAGAATTGCAAACTTCCATTTGAAACAATTGACCTACCGATTCCGCCATTTGTTATTCCTAATCGATTCCAAATGTGATGTTAAAAGTTGAACACAGTGTTTATTTATAGTCCAACAGTGTGTGTGTGTGTGTGTGTGTGTGTGTGTGTGTGTGTGTGTATGTGTGTGTGTGATGTTGATAGAATCAATGAACATTTTGCTTGCATTAACTTAAAAACACGTAAATTCAGAGCGGTAATTTGGCACTTCGCGTAGTGATTGTGCACAATGAAGTGCCACTTTACCCGGAGATCAGCAACGTGGGTAGTGGTAGACCTGTGTGGGCCTACAATGCGAAAAATGCAGCATTGAGGGTTATTATCAGAGTTAAATTAAGTCTAGCCATGATAGAATAAACTTGAATACTCCCCATCTAGGGATCGTGTGGATCCCATGACCTGCTTTGGATATCATGATCTCAGCACTAGGCGCTTCGGTCATGATATCCGACGTCTGTCACAGAATCCACACGATCACTTGATGGGGAGTATCAAGTCCACAGTTAAATCCGCTCGTACCGAAAAAAATCACATATGTGTTTTCATAAGTGTGTGGGTGTGTTTGTGGGTTTGTACTTGAATGTTCGTTGTTGCTGCGTATCCCCAGGAGAAACAGGAAAACCGATAAAGCAATATAAACCTGACATCTTTTTGGTGGTTTTATTTTTTGTCCTTTTACATTACACTAGCTGTGCCTTCAATTTATTAGACATGGTTACAGGTGATTGAATAAAGTATTGATGGAGCAAATCCACGACAGGCATTGAGATAGTGCAACTGTGCATACATTAATTTACTGCGGAACAATTTGATTCGAAACTGAATAATTGTATTGCAAGGTCACCCTGGGGCATGACCCAATTTATCAATTATACGTTTCCACCGTGAATGTTGACATTTCCTGTTTTTGGTGGAGTAAGCTCAGCACAGGTCTAGTCATTTTTCTTAATTTCTTCCATTCTGGTAAAACGGTGATATACGAATTCAACTATCGAACCAATAGCATACCTTCGACAAACAATAATGTAAATAGAAGCATTTAGCAATTTCATAGATCACGGAGCTTCAGTTACTGATTGGGTCCGATGGTGCAGTCAGTAGCCTTCGCGTAGGCCTGTCATCATTGAGTCAGTTTTATAACACGAGGAATTTTTGGAAGAGATCCGTGAGCATTAAAGGGTTCTACACAACTACGCTGTACCAATTTGAGAGACCAAAAACAACAAGTTGGTCTTTCCTCTTTCCTGGACAGAATAAAAGTGCGTCAATCAGTGTCAATGGCTTTCTTCTGCTGCAAATGCACTCAATGCTCGCCAATGAAGCCTATTGACTCTGGGTGTTCCATCATGGAAGGTATAATCTACAATTCGCAGCAAAAAATGTTTTCTATTAACAAGAAATGTAAGTTAAAAAAAAAAAAAAACAATCAGGCAGACGACAATTTACATCTAGGCGGTTTTGGGCGATTTAAGAGGGCACGGGCTAATTATGCAGCAAGTCCGAATCAATAGGCGACAGTCTCTCCCACCCATAGCGCTTTGGTCCTTATCTCATTTGCAGGCAGTTGTGGCCAGGGGTAAAATCTTTTCAGCACATGTTTTTAACCTGGGCACAATTACAGCAATGACACTGTACGTAAATGTGTCAATCATTACAGGATATCGAACATCGCGGCTACAGAGTTTCTGCAGAAATACGGACAGTGTACCGGATGATAAAAGAGGTGAAGACAATCTGTTAGATTCCTATTACAGCTAAAACCAATTATTTGGTGACATGTCTTGTCAACAGAAACCTAAGCATCCTTAATCAATTGCCAAATGATGAATGGAGACCTTATTATAGATGACATCTTATATCATGATTTCACTGAATTGGAATTCGGCGTAATGATAAACCATAAAACACTCCAAAGAAGCAACCGTAACGATGTCCAGCGTATAAGCAGTCTAGATTCATATTCTCCCCGACGCCAATTAAACGGTGGCCACAATATAGCGAAAAAATGCGCAAGAAAGTTTTCCGCTTGGATGTAGGGGTATATGACAGGTCGACAGGGAGCATCATGAATTCGTAAATAAATGCCAAGGTTTCACAAAAATACTGCAAACCATATATTTTCTAAAGGCTATTACATCAACATTTCTTTTCGTGCATTTTGATTAATCATTTTAATGAATTTTTTGCATAAAGACGGATTGCATGAGACATAATCGTGACTTCACAGACGATTAAGCTCTATATATTTTGAAAATAGCCTAAAATCTGCATCGGACTGACGGCGAGCCGTGTAATAAAAACTTACAAACAGACCTCAGATTTTTGAAATAGGGTTTCGTTTTTCATCAGTCCTTCAAAGGCAGGCTACCTTTGAAGTGTCTTTTCAATTTCAACTTTAAATATCTGTATCCAAAGAACTGCAATGGGAATTTAAAATCTGAAACCATCACCCTTTAAACATAGTCCAATATGACATGCATGCATTCACATATTCTTGTGCAAGCGGCCATCATGTGCGGTGCGGTGGCTTCTAAAATTAGTCCACTACAGAGGGCAAGACCGCACATTTGCAACTTGTGGAGTGAAGGCAAGGAGTTTGGATTCGCGTTGGGATACGAATGTAAAATTAACTGAGAAAAATACAACATTTTTCACATGCATATAGTAAACATAATGAACAATCATATAACTATCCCTCCAGGTAATGATGATGAAACAATCCAGATGTCTGTTTCACAGCACTGGTATACAAGCATACATGCCTTAATTAAGCAATCTATGCCACCCCCTCCCGCCAGTAATAAATCGAAAACATTACGCACACTAAGTGTTTCAATCGTAATGCAAATATAATACGGTATAATTTTCGGTCAAATATTAATAACAAGTAAAAACACTCGCATATGCACATCACTAACGAACGAAGATATTGTAAACACCCATATACACGATCTCCTATCCCCAGAGTGAAGGCATGTTGCTTTGCTGAGCTTTACAATTGTATGAACCGGCTCCTTCAATATTTAATAGACCAATGAGTCCCAACACGTACACTAATAAACAGACACAATACGTACATGCCTTTATTCAGAATACCCTCATACAAATGAAACGCACTATTAATAAACGTATATACTTTATTACCACTTATATAAAAACTTGCCAGTACTTTCGGACCTGTATGCACTATCGTACTCCGGCAGAAGTTTGGGTTCACCTGACATTATTGTCTCTAGTTTTTTTATGCTTGATTTATGACTACTGGGCCACACTAAGGCAGAAAATGCCGGGTGACATCTTGTCAACCTTGAGCATTTTAAAATATTGATGGTTATTCATTTAGCCCTCCCCCTACCCCCATATATATATATTTTTTCATCACACACTAACAATATATTTCAAAATAATCATTCAAATTAATAATTGGATGACAACTTTTCTTCAAATAGATAGCACAAAAAACCCAAAAATGTGTTTTATACTGTGACCTTGACCTTTCCATGACCTTCACCTGTTAATTGTTCTATTAGTTTGACATTTTTGTTTTTTTCTGTTTTTGTACATGTATGTGACATACATGTAAAACAATTGGCACATGTAGTATTGTCCTCAAAATTATCTTTGACTTTGACCTTGAGTTTGGTCCTGACCTTGATAGGCCCTCAGTCTACAAAAAGTTGGTTTCCAGGCACTTTTAAATTTTCGTAATATGGCAAATCATGTTTGATTTGTTTGCAGGTGAAAAGGTAGTGGCTGAGACATAAATAAATTTTGTTTTTCTTGGAAGTTAACAGTTGCAGTAGCCAATAAAGCAATCAGTAATTTAAACATGCAGTATATAGGTTTACAGTACTGTCACACTACTTTTTACTCTCCGTACATAAAGGTGCCAGAAGGTATTGTCGTGCCCTGGGTCGTCCGTCCATCAGTCCGTCTTTGTCAACGTTACCACGATATCTCAAAAAAAAATTCACCGTAGCTGTACCGAATTTTTGTCACAGAAGGACCTTATGATGGACCAAGTTAAAAACAAAGTTCCTATTGAAAACCAGCTTTCTCTGATTATTTTAAAACTGTTCATGAAACTTTTAATGTATTTATTTGAAGGCCGTCTAAGTGGCGTCCAACTTGACGATGTTACTGCGATATGTTAAAAAAAAATAGTGACTGCAGCATTATAAACTTTTTTCAGAGATGCATCTTATGATGGACCAGGTCCCAATGTAAAACCACCGTCTTCTGATAATTTTTTACCTTTTCATGGACTTTTTAATGTTTTTATTTGAAAGCCGTCTGAGTGGCGTCAACCCTGACGACGTTACCGCGCTGTCCTAAAACATATTGACCGCAGCTTCACCAATTTTTTTTTTATCAGAGATGTATCTTATGATGGACCATGTTCCTATTTAAAACCGGCTTCCTCTGACAATTTTTGAACTTTTTAGGAAACTTTTGAGGTCTTATTTGAAGGCTGTGCGAGTGGCGTCAACCCTGACACCTTTACCGCTATATCTCAAAAATATTGACCACAGCATTACTACATTTTTGTCAGAGATGCATCTTATGATGGAACAGGTTCATATTTAAACCAGCTTCCTCTTTATTTTTTTTTATAAACTTTTTTTATGCAACTTCAAAGTGTTTATCTTCAAAGCCATCGGAGTGCTGCACAAGGGGAGGACGTTACCATAATATCTCAACAAGGATCCAATGGAGCTTCAGCATTTTTTTTCGGAGACGCATATTATAGTGGACCACATTCTTATTGAAGACCAGCTTCCCCTTATTATCTTTTTAACTTGTTATGAAACTTTTGAAGTATTTATTTGATGGCCGTCTGAGTGACGCACTGGACAGTGGTCTCTGTCACCAGAGCTTGCCCCAAGAACACTTCCAAAATTGCTCTTTCATTTCATAGACAACAATATGGATATTGTATGTAAAGTATTCTACTGCGAAGTCTCAAAAAGGTTGCAGAATTAAAAAAAAATGTCGGCGCGGAGGGTAATCCGTTCTCTCATCAACATTTTAATGAGCTATTTATGGCTTGAATTTTTTTCTTGTAGTTAGGCATGTAGCGTAGTAACTGTAGAAATGAGCAAGACGGATAATAAATCTGAATTTTTTCTGCAATTTGACTTTTGATATTTTTTTAGGAGTTTTACACACACAAAAGATAGTATTTTCAAAGATGGATATGTATTTCGGATTTTAGAATTTATTGCAAGCACTTCTTAGTCTCTTCAAAAATTTTCTGTGACAATTCTGAAAGGTCTTTGTTAAATATTTAGAGTTGATCTTAAAAACACCCTTAGTTTTGCAGTATATATTGTGTTTTCCTTTTTACTTCAAGGTAGAAACTTTTTTCAGTTTAAGTTTTGATGAAATTCGTTTGCGTCCGTCCGTTAGACTTTTTACATTTTCCACTTCTAAAAAATCGTTGCAGGGAATGTTTTGATTTTGAAAATGAATATTCCATAGGTGGTTCTCTACCAATGTTACAGAGATGATGATGCAGTATTTTCTTATTTTTTATGAACATTTTTACTTTATTTGATGAAAAAAAAAAAGAAATTTCTTCTCAAAAACTTCTAAGCCAATTGCTTTGATATTGCATACAGATTCACCTGAGATCATGCAGTTCACAGTTTGAACATTATATGGCTCTGCGTGTTTTCCTATTTTGTATATGAATTTTGTGTACTGACGCCATTTTGTCCTAATCTCCAGAACGGCTACATAGAATTGTTTGCACTGTTATCATGATATAATCTGACTAAAGATGACGCAAGTTGGCGAAAATAATGAGGATATGTTAGTTTTTGATGAAGCTGTGGGACATCGGGTTTTGGGACAATGTGTCGGTAGCACTACAATTGTGCAGGGCATGTGTTGTAATACTGTCAAAATGTTTTTGTGGAATGCTTTGATTTTGAGACCGTTGTTTCCAAGTTGGGCCTGTACCATATATGTGAAGATGATGATAATGCAATATTTTTTTTTTTGTATTTGATTTTGCACATGGATGTTCCTCGGTTAGTTTTCTACCAAGTTTGTGGAAAAGATGATAATGCAATAAACTATTTATATATATATATATATATATATATATATATATATATATTATAATTTTTAAGCGTTTTTGCAAAACAAGGCCCTGAGATTTGAATTCCCTTGGCTTTAACGGCCGATGGGATTTTCATTGTTGTCATGTCTGTGCATGTGGGGATACACCTCCCGTTACTCTTACGGACCAAATAACTCTTTCAGTAGAATTTAAGCTGCTGTCGTGAAACCTGTACTGTATAAACATATTTTGACAAAACTGGGTGAGTTTGACATTGAGCGACCTTGACCAAAGTTACTAGGGGTCATGAGATTTGTTAACTTGTGGAGAGAATAACTTGTAAGAAATGGCGCTACCAACAAACAACTTTTACTGTTGAAGCACCTCATTAAAATCTTGATAGGGTTCGACATTCAGTGATATTGATTTATTATTAAGATAGAGTTAGAGGAGGCCAGGGATAGTTTTCGGGCTGCAGCTGGTGTGAGGGAGCAGATGAAGGACAGGGTGGAGCAGGTTGAGGAGGAACAGGATGGGAGGAGAGGTGAGGATGAGGGGAGGCAGAGAGTGGGAGTGGGAGGGCCCAGCGTGAGGGGGGAACAGGATGGGGGGAGAGGTCAGGAGGGAGGCGAGGATGAGGGGAGGCAGAGAGTGACAGGGACTAGCGGGATGGGGGGTCAGGAAGGACCTAGAGAGGCAGTGGTGATAGGGAGTAGTATAGTAAGGAAGGTAGATAGGGTTTTCTGTAGAGCTGACAGGGAACATAGAGTTAGGGTGTGCCTTCCAGGGGCCAAGATTAGGGATGTGGAGGAGAGGCTTGAGGGGGTTGTGAGTAGCAGTGGGGAGCGTCCAAGAGTCATTGTGCAGGTCGGCACAAATGATCTCTCGGACAGGGAAGAGCAGGGGGAGAGAATAGGGACAGAGACAGTGTTAGGCAGATACGGGAAGCTTGTGGGGAGGTTAGCGCAGTTAGACTGCGATGCTTTGGTAATGGGGATATTACCAAGGCTTAGGATGAGTGGGTGGGAAGCAAGCAGGATTTGTGGGATTAATAGGAGGTTAGAGAAGTTATGTAGACAGGGGGGAATAGCTTTTAGGGATGTGTGGGAAGATTTTGTAGGGAGGAGGGAGATGTTTGCTGGGGATGGGCTGCACCCAAGTCAGAAAGGAGGCGATAGAATAGGGCAGGTTTACAGCGAGTGGGTGCAGCAGCAGGAAAACTAGGAACCCCAGCAACTACCAGGTCAGTTCGGGAGCAGGGTAAGAACCACAGACAAGCAGGCAGTAGCAGTAGAGCAAGAAGGAGCGCAAGAAAGAAAAACAACATGAGAATAGGATATGTCAATTGCAGAGGATTCAAAGGAAAGATAGCAGAAATAGCAGAGGTAGCTGAAAGCGAGAAGATGGATATTATAGCTCTAGTAGAGACGCATATTGGAAAAGAAGAGAGGGGAATAGTGACAGGCCCAGCAGGATATGATATAACAGGTAAAGGAAGAGAGAGTGGGCAAAAAAAGGGAGGAGGAGTAGGGTTTCTGATAAAGAAAGGGGTTAAGTGGCATGAAATCTGGAAGAACACTTGGGAAGATGATAGCGAGATCCAAAATGAAATACAGTGGATAGGAATAGAGTCAAAAGGAAATAAAGTAGCGATAGGTGTAGTGTATGTAGGTCGCGAGGGGTTACCTAATGAATGGAATGACCAGATATATGATAGGATGAGAATGATGATTAGTGATATTCAGCAGCAGGGTTACCAGATTATGATAGCTGGGGATTTTAATGGACACATAGGAAATGGAATGAGTGGTATTGAGGGAGGGGATAGTGGAATCAATGGAAATGGAACCAGGCTACTCAACTTCACAAGGGAATTTGGTCTGAGGATAGTTAATAGGGATATACAATGCAAGGGAAAGTGGACATGGGCATCTGGAGAAAGACGGTCAATAATTGACTATATTCTAGTAGACAGTGAGGTATTCCAAATGACACAAGGATGCGAAATAGACGAGGAAGGTAGATTGGATATAGGCAGTGATCATAATTGGATTATAGTCTCAATTAACATACAGTGTCAAAGAAGAAGCGGAGGGGGGGTTAAATGGGTGTGGGATATAAAGGAGGGAACAGACTGGTCAGAGTATCAAGAAAGCCTAAAATTGGAATTGCAGGAATGGAAAAATAGATGGGAAAATGAAGGGGAAGTACAGGAAATGAATGGGAATCTAATCAGAAGGATTCTTAAGGTAGCAAAGGAAAAGATAGGTAGAAAGAAAGTTCCAGTTGGAAGTCTAGGGTATAGAATAGACCCAGAGCTGAAAGGGGCCATAAAAAGAAAGAGAACTAAAAATAGAGCATGGAGATTAGCCAGGAAAAATAAATACCCTGAAGGTGTAACAGAAGAAGCTAAGAGACAGTATATGGAATGTAGAAGGAACGTAGCAGAGATGAAAGCAGAAAGGAGGGCCAGTAATAATGAAAGAATGACAAAGAAAATAATGGAGAATGGGGGAGAAGGGTCAACCATCTTTTGGAAACAGGTTAATCGGCGTAAACAGAATAAAGCACAGGAAATTACACACAGAGGGAAAAGAACAGATAACAAAGAAGAAATACAGGAAGCTTTAAGGGAGCATTGGCAAGAAGTTAATAATCCACACTGGGGTCAGGGAACAGTACCAGGGTGTCAAGCAGAATACACACAGGATCAATGGGATCCAGAGATGTGTGGCAGAGTCAGAAGGATAGAAGTTGAAATAGCAATTGAGCAGATGCGACTGCGCAAAGCACCAGGGCCAGATGACATACTGTCGGAATTCATAAAGAGAGGACCAGAAGAAATTAAGGATAGCTTGCAGTTGCTGTTCAATAGGGTTATTGAGAAAAGACAAGTACCAAAGGAATGGAATAAACTCAGGATCTCGTATATCCCAAAGAAGGGCCCAGGAGGCCAATTGGATCAATGTAGGGGTATTGCCATTTCATCAAATGTGGGAAAAATTTTCAGTAGGATAATGTACAGGAGATTAAGTAGAATAGTCGAAAGGCTTGGACTTCTGGGGGAAATTCAGAATGGATTCAGACCAGGCAGAAGGGTAGGTGATCACATCTTCACATTGACCCAGGTGTTAGAGTTGGCAAGGCAGAAGCGGAAGAAAGTCTTCATGGGTTTCTTAGATGTGAGGAAAGCTTATGACAGGGTATGGAGAGATGCCCTGTGGGAAAAACTAAGTGGACTAGGATTTGGTGGGAATTTTCTAGAAATTCTGAAAGCATTATATAAAGATGTAGACTGTACACTTTCATTAGGAAAGGTAGAAGTAGAGAATGCACGCCTGGATATAGGTCTAAAACAGGGATGTGTGCTGTCCCCGATTTTGTTTGCCCTGTATATAAAGGACCTGGGGGACCAGTTAATGGAGTGTAATAAGGGAATAAAGGTAGGTGACCTGAAAATTCCAGGTCTGTTTTTCGCAGATGACATTGTACTCATGACAGAGTCCCAGAAAGACCTGCAAGAAATGCTGAACATAGCAGGGGAATACGGGAATAAATGGAGGTTAGAATTTAGTAAGGATAAGAGTAAAGTGATGACTCTTGGGAAGAAACCAGATTGGAATATAAAATGGAAAATTGGGCAGTTCCAAATTCCAGAAGGTAATGAACAATTAATTGAAATTGGGGAGGTTGATGAGTATGAATACCTAGGTGTTAAGATAAAGACAACAGGTAAAGGCATGTTCAGATATCAGGTTGAGAAGATTAAACAGAAAGTGAACCGTACAAAAGGAATGATTAAAGCTACTGCACTGAACAGTTTCAACAGAGCATACACAGCAAGGGTATTATGGGATAGAGTTGCGATACCAGGGATGATATATGGCTTAGATGTGATTTCAATAAGTGAAGGAGATATCCAGGGAATGGAGAAAGTACAGAATGAGATGGGGAAGTGGATACTGGGAGCACCACCATGTGCAGCAACAGAAGCAGTCCTAGGAGAGTTAGGATGGAATAAAATTACAGACAGAATTGCCAAAGCAAAGCTTAAGTACTGGGGGTATTTACAATCAGTAAATGAAGACAGGTGGTGCAGGAAGGTTTACAATGAAATAGTCAAGGAACAAACAAGATGGGTCAAAGATATAAATAAGTTGGCAGAGAGATACGAATTGAAAGGGTATGATGAGGTTGAAAACTGGAAAGTGTATATAGGTAGGACTGTTACAGAGGGCTGGAAAGAAGACTGGAAAAGAGGTGTCAGGGAAAAGAGTACACTAAAAGCATACAAGGTACTAGAAAAACCAAAGAAAAGTGTGTGTTGGGATGGAGGGAAGGGATCCAAGCTTCTTTTTCAAAGTAGGGCAGGAGTAATCAATCTAGAAAAGAGAAAACAGAAGTGGACAACAGGGAGTAATGGTAAATGTAAGGTATGTAGACAAGAGGCAGATGAGACAGTGGATCACTGGCTGTTGTGGTGTGATGCATATAGAGAGATAAGAGAAGAATTTTTCAGAAAGTGGCACAGGGAAGACTATAATAACAAGGGTCTAGAAGAGGTTCAGTGTTTAGAGGAAGAGGAACGTGTAGCATGGGTTTTAAGTTTGAAGGGTGGCTTTCTGGGAGGCAGGAAAAGCACTAAAAGCGTACAGGACTACCTGGTAGGGTGCTGGGAGAAAAGAAATGAACTGATAGGGCTTGATAACAACAGGGTGAATTAGAATCTTAGATGCAGGGAGGAGAGGGAATGGTGGTAGCCCTTATAAGGGCTCCCATGGGATCCCCCATGGGAAATGCCTGAGCCTTAGAAGCGGGGATAGGGTGTATGAGGGAAGGTTTTTCTGTCCTTTTATGGGGGGGGGGGTCAAGCGATGAGTGTTGGGGGATATATCCAGGGCCAGGGGCCCACCACAGCTGTGTGAGAGTGTGTGGTGGACTCTTAGCCTCGGCTCTGGTCCTGCTAAACATGGCAGCATGAGCTGATTAGCATAATCATGGTTTCCTCCATCTCATCATCTCTTTTTTTTTTTTTTTTCTTTCCTTCCTAGGCCACCTGTGTCACACAGGACCGCGGCGCATAAGCGGAGAGCCACAGTATTATTATTATTATTAAGGTCACCAGGGGCATCATCAGTCGCGATATTGTAAAAAATGGAATGTTTTGTTTTAAGGCATATAGAGTTGCTCAGGCTAACATTCATCAGATGTGTGAAGGGATTGCCATACAAAATTGTGTATCTTTTAACAGTCAACGTTTAGTAGAGTTCAAGCCTTTTTTCCTCCTGACTCCACGAGTCTTATATATTGGCTTATATCTCAGTAAGTTAGGATCTTAGGCCCATGACTACCACTAAACACTGCTAGAAATGTACATAGGATGTTGTTCATTTTGATCTTTAGTAGCCTTGAAGGCCAAACAGACACACTGGCTTATATCTTTGTAATAGTAGATCCTGGGCCCACGGTTATTCTTGAACATTACTAGGAATGTTCTTAGGGTTTTCTTAGGAGCCAATTCCAGTCAACAGAGCACAGAATCACCATGATCTTTCTGTCTTATGTTTTAACTCCAATATGCATTCTTGAAGTTGTAAAGGACCATCTAGACTCTAATTTTGCAAGACGTGTAAAGATTTTTCGACAATTTGAGATCAATCAGCTTGTGTGGTGTCGGCACATGTGTAGTTTATTTGGGGTGACAAGCAGCTTGCCCAGTGCTGGAACATGTATTCCTTGACCTTGGGGTCATGTGATGGTCAAGGTCACTTCAGGTAAAAATGGTTAAATATATCCCACATAACAAATACTGTAGTTTTGTGGTTTGTGGTTTGTGGTTTGTGGCACATGGTTGTCTACCGCAAGCTTACACATTTTCTGGTTTTTGTGCTTTTTCCTTCTTTTTGAATGGGGAGGAAGGGGGGGGGGGCAAAATGCTCAAGGGTGACAGGATGTCACCTGGCATTTTTCGGAAGTATATACCAAGGTCTCTCAGACTCTGAAAATCAATTCGAAAAAAATATATAAACAATAAATGCAGGTTCAGCCCAAATCTTGCATTTATCTGTCAGACTATCGGGGCAACATTCTCGCCCAAGCTCTAGCTTTCACACACCAGGGGGTCGTGGCGGGTCCTACTAAAATTTAAAGCCCTAGGGCGACTTCTAAGTCTGATACAGAATACGTACTGTGGGGCCCACCGCTGATGTATTGTGGTGTATTTACATTTTCAGGATATGTTCACTCTGGAAAAGTCCCAGCATATTTAGCACATTACATTTATTCGACAAATTAACCTCCCCTTAACACCAATCGGACATAGATTTTGGATACTACCTCTTCAAAATATCGAATCGTATCACCGGCACTTCGCCGCCATTTTGAAAACTGCGGGCCAATCCGGGTCGCACCAAACACAGCGGCGCCGTCAAGTGCAGGAGAGCACAGGCCGGCGAAAGATAGCACCGGCACGCTCCTTCAGGTGTACAATACAATTTGGAGGGCTAGAGTAGTGTATTCCCATTAGTTTGTATGTTAAAGCAACCTTAAATAAACCAGTCACTTTTCTAAGTGTGGATAAGTAATTTTTGTGAGGTATTTGGTTATGCATGTAGATTGACTGTCTGAAATTTGATGTAACTATGAGCAGTAGTTTTGAGGTTACTAAGTTGTAAATTACAATGTAAAGTAATGGGAATGCACAATCCTAGCCCTCCACTGACTGTAGTGCCCTCTTTTAAGCAGTTCTTGAACCTTCTGTTCTTGCCCTTGCCTATTGTGCAACTTTGTTAATGTTTTTGTCCTGTGTGTTTTGTACTATACATTTTGTGTATCATTCCATGTTCTGTAGAACCCCCCGATTAGTGACATCTCGATGTACTATAGGGCGATCCAGTTGAAATAAGTATGTTTGAAAAAAATCGAATCTTTCAATCCTAGATTGAGTCGACTGCTTTGCTCGGCTTCATTGCCTTCAAAGTGCGCCGAGGAAAACAGTGTGTGTATGTATGTATATATATATATATATATATATATATATATATATATATATATATATATATATATATATATATATGTATATGTATATGTAGATTCTGAAACTAATCGATCTGTATACGTGTTGGTATTAGGATGGATGAAATGTATTTTCAAACAGAATTGAAAAAAGATATTATGATTTAGATAGTACACACTACATCAGTTTGATCTGTGCTGCTTTTCCGTTTAACCCCCAAATTTGGTATGAAGAAGCCCCTTTTCTGACAAGTCATGAATTCTCTCTCTCTCTCTCTCTCTCTCTCTCTCTCTCTCTCTCTCTCTGCCTCTTGAGACAAAGACTAGAGAATTAAGCTGACAGGATATCTTTCCTTGGTTGACAAGAACAATGATTATAAGTTTTAACTAACAAACAGAAGAGAAGAGAATTTCGTCCTTTTTTGGTTTACGAGAAGAACCTTTGAGTTTTATACTGCAAAGCTAGAAGGTGCACTTATATAAGCTTTGTGTTCATTCTTGTAAATGTAAAAACATGCAAGTTAATCTGCGATAAAAAAAAATGCTGTGGCTGTATATTTAAGTTGCAGCGAAAGCACTTTTCAGACGTGGCAGAGTAACCTTGCTCACGTGGACCTAGGGATGAAACTAATTTTGTTTGATAGGCAACACCTGAAGCCAAATAAATATGCGACAAGATTAAAAAAAATAACTCATTGTAAATATTGGGAAATTTGGGGTCAAAGGTTAAAAATGCAGAAAAATATACCTACCATACTTTACTAGATTTGTTGTAACTGTGGTATTTTTTAAAATATACAGAGCTAGAATTTTTTACACATTTACAAAAGTAAAGGAAGTCCAGGATACATCATTGTAAAGTCATTCTGTTGCAGGTCAAGGTCATCATAATTGACCTTAAAAGCTGAAAACGTTAAAAAAAATAGCCGAATGACTTTTCAATGTTTTCCTGAATTTATGTGTGGATCGTTCAAAGGATAAAGTTGTACTTTTTGAAAAACAATATCCTTATGGACAAAACTATTATAGCTGCATCCTAAATTGGAATAACGAAAGTTAAAAAAAATTGAGGTCATAGGTCAAAACAGCAACAGTTATATTCCAAGTATGTCGGTCCAAATGTATCATAAGTCTTATTTTACAAAATAGAAAGAAAAATAGTTTACGAAAAACACACACATTTGTATATCATTAATGATTACGTAATGTGTTCTGCCACAAGGTCAAGGTCACTGACATCGAATTTTGCAGAAAAAAGTAACATGTTAGGGAAGACCTAGTTTTATTCACTTTCAAAGACTACCGTGTTAACTAGGCAAAAATGTTAACTATTCAGCCTAAGATTGGAACAGTTCAGTTTCATGACTTTTAACCACGCGTACTTGTATTATTTTAGTAATTCAAGTCTCTGAAGCATTAGTTATGAAGCCTTAATCTGATCACCAGATGTTGAAAAATAGAAGACCGCTGGTTGCAGCAGTTTAAATTTGTGCCGTCTGGCGCCTTTGCTCCTCGCTTTGCAACTAGATTGAAGATGGAAGTCCATTTCCAAGGTGCAACCAAGTGATATTCTGTACAATCATATTCAGCACAATTTATTCTATATTTCTTTTCGTCAAAATATAAAATTCTCCTGATTTTTAAGAAGCTGGGCATGCAATCTTTCACCTTCTATTGCAGCACATTTTTCTTTAAACTATAGCATCAAAATTTTTTTTTTTAATTTGTTCACTTTATCTGTCAACTATAGCATCATTTTTTTTAAATTGTTCATTTTATCTGAAAATATTAAACAGTTAACCTAAGTAGTTCATGTCATTATTCATTCAGCGCATTTCTAGCGCATTCCTATTGTGAAACAGTATACTATGCATTGAAACTTGCACGTTAAATATGACTGTAAAACTAAGTAGATACCTGTTTATTGTGGGCATAAACTGACAACAAACTGAGGACAATCTTGTTCTGGAGAAGCACAGCTAACCAAAATTATTTTCTGCAAGAATTCCTGTGATGTAGGGCATCAGTAAAAATGACAGCACTGTGAAACAAAGTCAATTTACATGGTACAAATCAATATTGTCTTGCACTCATGGAACTGTACTGAAAAAAAAATAGATAAGACAATGAAAACCTGACTGTATGATCACCTCCTCCTCCTCCTCCTCACCACCATCAGTATCATCACCTGAATTAAGTGAAATATCGTTGAAATACATAAGAGCTTTACTTCATGATATACACTAAGTGTTATGTTCTTCAAAACTGTTAAATATAATGTCTGGAAGAAATAATATTTTTACTAAAAATTGTTAAAAATTATGGATAATTAAAATTTCAAATGGCAGCTTTGTCTTTTAATTGAAGAAGCGGGGCCATTGATTGGGATAGCACATTTCTATGCCCTTTCATGTACATTATAAAGGTAATCCTTTCATCCAAATTTTTTTCCCTTTTTTAAAGAAATTGATATTTTCTCAAGTAGAATCCTAAACATTTTCAGATTTGAATCATAAGTATTTCAGATCTTTGCAGTTCTATAGTGATTATTAATTTAAATTGCTGTCTTTGAATTGTTAGAAACGAAACGGCGTTATATTTGTTTTCCTCCATTTGTCAAATTGTGGCTGGGCTTCACCTCCAAGCCTCGGTAATCTGCAACAAGATACGATGAGCAATGAGACATCGTGAAGTATATATGACAAGTTATGGTGGTGAAAACATGAACACATCACATCCCACCCACTCCCTTTGACGCATGAAATAAGATTTAGACAAATAAAATTGCGCAAGGGGGGACGTTAGAGCAAGTTGGACAGTGTGATGACTGTACCAAGCAAGACAGCACGAGGACTGCACACAGCTGGACAGCACCATTGCTACACCATACTTCCCCGTACCATGAACCCCAAACATGGAGTCCACCCGAGGTGACTTTCACTTGATTTAACTTGCACTGGAACAACATCGGGTGGCTCTCCGGCGAGCCGCTGTTCCTAGAGGGTAGTGCACCGAAAACATTAAAAGCTTTCCCAAGGAAAAAGATGAAAATATAGCATTCATTGGTGAAAGCTAATGGTATCTTCATCGAGATTTTACAGTGCTTAAAACATTCACTACTTATACATGTACTTACTTTTTTCTGGTATATTTTCCCACATCAAGTAAAATATTTTTACAAAATTTTCTTCTTTGTTCTTGGTACCACAGAACATAACGTGTACAACTGAGATACTAATGGGCTTCAAAACAAAAATCTTACACGTAATATTTTGAATGAGCACTGGCCTGTCTGGCATACTGGTGACGGTTTATTTAAGAATGACAAAACATTCCAGTTTCAAGAACTATTGTTACGGTACTGACACGCAACATTTTTCTTTAAAACTGCACTGATGAACTCATGAGCTTTGCAAACATTTTAGAAGTTAAACTTTCTTTACCTGTTTAATTCTGGCGTCCGGAACATTCACACACTTTTTAGTCTGATGAGCTTACCTGTGATGTTCCTTTTACTGTCACTAATGTAAATAAAGAGTATTCAAAGGACAAAAACTTAAAAAACAAACATCATTTATCATTGAAAAACCATTACTCAGGATATAAAAATTAATTTATGAAGTTGATATCAAAATTGTTTTAACTTTCTTACTGCTACAACCACATTAAATTTGCCTCCCATGTTAGATTTCAAATGCTCCTGCATTTTAAGACAAATACTGAAATTGTGGAATGACACATTTTGTCATATGTAAACTGCTGACGTATTTTTTAAAATTCAGTTTCATAATTATGTTTTCATATTGAAGTAATATGGTTTGTCTTTTTTTTTGAACTGCACCATCGTACTCAGGTGCACCATAAATTGAAAACCATAATTTAATTGTAGCATATACTGTGATTTGACCCAAAAAATAGGCATTAAAGCATGAATTGGCCTACATGACTAACAAACTGTCAATTTTGTTCACTGAAGTTTTCTCTAGAAAACAAACTTGCTTACCATTATGATCGCTTCA
The DNA here is from genome assembly GCA_964020975.1 of Hermodice carunculata. Taxonomy (NCBI): domain Eukaryota; kingdom Metazoa; phylum Annelida; class Polychaeta; order Eunicida; family Amphinomidae; genus Hermodice; species Hermodice carunculata. Next base: position 14,578,054 of record OZ026613.1, on the reverse strand, counting down.
GACTAAACGTGACGCAGAATTTTGCATGATTTTTATGATCACGGCGACGGAACCCAATGCATGCATGCACGCCTCTGAGACTTTAACGCTAAACTGAGGACATCATTGCCGAAGCTTTCTCCTGCTATACAGAGTTCCTAAACTAATCTCAGTTATGTCACATGCAAGTAATGTCACACATTTACATTTGATTTCACGTTGTTTATCTGAAAAGCGAATAGCGTATACACTTTAGAGTAGATCTGTAGAGGAAATTCTGATCAAATGAAGTTATGCTTCATTGCACAGTGTCAATAAGCAGACAAAGTCTGAATCACAAGTTCGCAAGAGTACCTGTTGAGTGCTCAAACATGCATATGAACTGAGTGCAGAGTTCCATCAGAAGTTATCACAGATGGTGCTTGGTTGCATCAAAAGTTATCACAAACTGTAATTAAAGTTAAGGCATTTCCTGAGTTCAATAGACAGAAATTGACTCATCACTGTGTCACATAAAGCACCTTTAAATGTCCATTCAATAGGATGTGTAGCCACCATGGTTGTCAATGCACTGTTGGCAGCATTTTCGCATGCTGTAGAAGAGCTTTCTCACAAGTGCCTGAGGTATACTGTCCCACTCCTCCAGAAGATAACGCCGTAGATCTGCGAAGTGTGAGTTAGGACCCATCTTCTGGTACACATTTCTTTTCATATGGCTCTACAGGTGCTCAATCGGGTTGAGGTCAGGTGAGCATGCGGGCCATTCCATCACCTCAACACTCTCACTATCCAGGTAATCACGAACCACAGCTGAAACGTGGCCTGGCATTGTCGTGCATGAAGTTGTCTCCAATGGCACCCGCATATGGAATAACATGGGGTTCCAGGACATCCGTTTTGTACCGTCTGCTTGTCATTGTTCCTTCCATGATGACGAGGTCTGTCTTGCCATTAGCAGAGATGCCCGCCCACACCATGATGCTGCCCCCTCCGCATGCAACTGTGGGCTGAACACAACAAGCAGCGTGTCTCTCCCCTCGCCGTCTCCATGCACGAACACGTCCATCACTTCTGTGGAGGGAAAAGCGACACTCATCAGAACATTGCTCCATCCTGCATGTGTTGTACGGACATGTTCTCTGGTCCACTGCAACCGAGCAACCTTGTGACGTGGGGTAAGAAGCGGCTTTTTCACCATGCTCCGGGACCTTAAACCAGCAGCATGCAGTCTATTACGAACAGTCTGGGTGGACATGTGTCTTTGGTGAGGATTGGCTCTCTCCAGCTGGCTCTGAATATCAGGACCTGTGCGGCTCCTACTCCTCAGTGCTGCATTGACGATGAAACGGTCTTGTTGCCTAGTGGTCAGCTTTGGCCTTCCCGGGCGTGGTAAATCTGCAACATCATTTGTGTTTCGGTATTTTCTCAACAACTCATTGATGGATTTGTGGTTCATACCCATGGCCCGTGCGACAGCTCTGCAACTTTCACCGGCTTCAATGCGACCTATGGCTCTTGCTCTGTCCATTTTAGATAGCCTTGGCATGGTGATGTTCACAGTTTGACCAGTGATGGCGAATCCATAACTGACAGAAAAAACCCCATGCCTTTATACCCATGATTGGCACAGTTTCTGGCCACATTACACAGGTATGGTGAGAAAAATCAATGGTCAGGAGGGTCCCAACAGGGACAGGAAAGACCACACATGATCCTTTCTGCGAAGTGCACTTTTTGACTTTGTGTCACATTCAGCCCATGTGCAGTCAAGCATGCCCTCCAACTCTGCTCATCTTTACACATGATGTAATCAAAGGATTATGCTACACATACATGTGCGTATCTTTAAATTACCTAAAAAAGTATGGGTACACCATTAAATTATTTCAGCGGAGGGTTATTAATTTTGCCTAGTTTATTTTAACTTATCACATCATCATTATTCCCAATGAAGTGACAAAGTCTCTTGCTGTGGGCTGGGGAAGTTCCTTGACACCAAGAACTAGTAAGTTCAAAACTCACACACACAAACTATAGCCTGCAACACAAAAGCAATTTATGAACTAAAATGAAATGATCCGTTGCTTTTGGGTTTAGGCCTATATTTTGTGAGGAATTGCACAGTTGTCCTCACTACTTCCTATGTGTTACTTCTCCCAGGTACAAAAAGTCACCTGATCACCATAAAGCTATACGAAACCCAGAGTAGCCTATTATGATTCGTCCCGTGCTTATCGGTTGAACCTTTAGTATTCATTATCCAAATTGTAAATAGATTTTAACTTACTGTATTAACATCATTCCCAATGAAATGAACAAGTTTCTTGATGTAGGCTGGGAAAGCTCCTTGACACCAAGAACTAGTAAGTTCAAAACTCACACACACAAACTATAGCCTGCAAACACAAAAGCAATTTATTATAAACTGCGATGAAAGGATCCGCTGCTTTTGGGTTCAGGCCTGTAATTTGTGAGGAATTGCGGAGTAGTCCTTACTACCTTCTGTGTGTTATTTCTCCCAGGTACAAAAAGCCACCTGGTCATCATAAAGTTATATGAAACGGATATTGTAGCCTATGAAAAACATGGTTTCCGATATCTATTGTCGCCTGCCTGTCATACCCCAAACTGTTGAATACTTCCGTACACATTGCCTCCTAATTTGAACACTCAAAGGGCCAGATGCCTATATGCAATTAGTGGTCATGCGTTCTCATTTCTGGTTCTTGTTTCTACACTGCAAAAATAGCGGTTTCTGTTATTCCTGTTCATGCGTGCAGAATTGTTGGTGGTTTTTTTTTTTTTTTTTTTTTTTTTTGCAAAAATGATATAATGCACTCTTCTACATGCTACTGGATAGATCGATTCAAACAGGAGAAAATTAATCTGAATTTGAAAGGCATGTCACAAAATTGCAGTCACGAATTGTGTCTCGACGATAGTCGGACTTTCACTGTGTAAGATTAGGAATAACAAGAGGATCATGATGATCATGTACTCAGCTGACATGCATCTACTAATTTTTACAAAATTACCCAAACATTTATGCAAAAATCACTGCAGTGTGACCATTTGAATAACACATGCAGAGACCTATCCAAGGTACATTTCTACAAAGTGTGACATAAATATGGCGAAAATTATCAAAGTTGTTTCCATTACAAGAAATCTTCATGTTCAGGTTTCGTAATTTTTTTTTTATTTTGTACTTTTTCAAAAAACTGAATGAAAAAATGAACCGCGTCAACCTTTTGAACAAGTTTGTTTGACCCTTCTACAAGGAACCTACCCACCAAGTTTCAGCTTAATCCGAGTGACGGCTCTGGAAAAGGAGTTGAAAATAACAAAAAAAATACAAAAAATCATAACAAATTAAAAAACAATTGCAGCACCACCTGATGGACAAATTCTGAACTAAGATTCACCCGGAGTGTCCCTGTGAGATATCAAAGCAACTGGGTGAGTGATTTCGGAGAAGATATTTTAAGATTTGCCCCCCCCCCAAAAAAACAACAACAAAAAAAATCATAAAAAATCAAAAAATCACTGTAGCATGACCATTTGAACAATCTTGGTCGAGACTCACTCAGTGTACATCCCCATTAAGATTGAAGTAAATCTGGCTCACAGTTTTTCAGAAGAAGTCGAAAATGTAAATTGTGGACGACGGAGGGCGGACCCTCAAAAAATCTCAGCGAACTAACTAGTCAGCTCAGCTAAAAATGTGAATTAGCATTAGAATGTCCATTGACTTACACAGTAATCAATAGGAAAGCTGCATTGACCGACAAGTACCTGAATTGAAAAAAATCGTTAAAAATCAGGAATCCACAGCAGTGCCACCTTGTGAACAACTCAGTTTGATCGTTCTGCAAGGAACATATCCACCAAGTTTCAGCTTCATCTGAGTGACGGTTCCGGAGAAGAAGTCGAAAATAGCAAACACACACACACACAAATATATATATATATATATATATATATATATATATATATATATATATATATATATATATATATATATATATATATATATATATATAAATAAAATCGCAGCGCCACCTGGTGAACAAATTAAAAACTAGGAGTCCCTGGCAGTGTCCCTGTGGGATATCAAAGCAATTGGGTGGGCGGTTTCAGAGAAGATTTTTTAAGATTTGTCCCCAGAAAGAACAAAAAAATTCATAAAAAATCCAAAATTACTGGAACGTGACCATTTGGACAAACTTGGTAGAGACTCACCCAGGGTACACTCCCACCAAGTTTGAAGTCAATCTGGATGACGGTTTTGGAGAAAAAGTCGAAAATGTGAATCAGAATTTGAATGTCCATTGACTTGCATAGTAATCAATAGGAAAGCTGCATTGACTGACAAGTACCTGAATTGAAAAAATCGTTAAAAATCAGGAATCCACAGCAGTGCCACGTAGTGAACAAAATTTGTTTGACCCTTCTCCAAGGAACATATCCACCAAGTTTCAGCTTAATCTGAGAGACGGTTCTGGAGAAGAAGTCGAAAATAGCAAAAACGTACAAAAATTCATAAAAAAAATAGGAAAATTCGCAGCCCCACCTGGTCAACAAATTAAGAACTAGGAGTCCCTGGCAGAGTCCCTGTTGGATATCAAAGCAATTGGATGGGCGGTTTCGGAGAAGAACATTTTTTAAGATTTGCCCAAAAAAAGAACAAAAAAATTCATAAAAAAATCCAGAAATCTCTGGAGTGTGACCATTTGAACAAACTTGGTAGAGACTCATCCATGGTACATCCCCACCAAGTTTGAAGTAAATCTGGCTGACAGTTTTTCAGAAAAAGTGGAAAATGTAAATTGTGGACGCAGACTGACGGACGGACGGACGACGGACCCTCAAAAAGGGCTCAGCTGACTGACAAGTCAGCTGAGCTAAAAATGAAGTGAAGATCACGACCAGCCTCGCTTTCTGTCTGCATGAGTATTATCCTCTGATGTGTTACATATCTACACGTGATGATGAATTTCAAAGTGACCATCTGAAGACAACCCCACAGAGCCACTTTTTGGCGCATTTTGGGTGGCTTTATACAAGGAGGATCTCTGTAATGGCTGGACGAGACCACCAGTCAATCAGCAGTGGTAATTAACACAGGGGCTGCATATTAAAACCCATGGTTGCAGACCAGCGTGGCTGCAACTTACCACTGCTTTTACTTAATGTCTAAAATGGGGAGTGGGAAGGCATGCATCGACATGACTCGACAAATGGCAGAGCTTTTTGACAAGACGAAAAAACAGGTATAAATGAAGGATGGATAGGAGTTCGAACCCTTTACAAGTCACCTACTAAAACAAGCCGGGATGCCCCTCAAATCAGCTGAAATTTTGAACAATTTACGGTGTTTGTCCCGCATTGAAACTGAGTATTATCTCAAATGTGCTTTGTTTAATGTGTTCTGCCCATGATGTTCTCACTTAAAATGTCCCTGAAATGGCATTCTGGATGTTGGCATCTCTCAATAAGAAAAGAAAAAAATGCTCCCCAAAACACGAATATTTTGCAACGTGATATCTCCTGAATATTTAAATATAGTCACTGGTATAATAAAGTGTGTTGGTTAGGAAATATAATGGTGATGACAGGGATAAAATATACTCTCCTGAATGTCAAACCTCCCAACTTTCCGCAGGGTGCCCACCAGCTCCGTCTCCCTCACCCTCGCTTGGTGTCAGCGTGCCGCGGTGGTGTGTCCCATGGCCCCTGTGGTTTTCGACTTTCAAAACGTACTCCGGTCTTCTGCCATAACTTTTTCTGCAAAAATGAAATATTTATACAATTACGTTCACGTTGTGTACATTACCATGAAAACTTCATTAAAACTTGTGCAATACAAAATGAACAAGGTATGCATGCGCCCACACAATCCAAATCCACTGACAGGTCTGTGCTGTTTCATCTTCGTGCCGTGATTGCTCTTGCTTTGACAAAACCACGACGGGCACCAGCTGGACGCACGTGGGCCGCACGTGGGTCACAAAGCAAAGTTTAACAAAAGAAAGCTATTGTTCACCAATTACACGTAAGACGATCTCGAGCGTTTGTTTCGTCCAGAATTTAGCAGCTGGCAAATTGCCCTGGTTTCCCCCTTTGCAGGAATGTTTGATCAAGTGAGAAGCTTGACCTGCTGCCTTGGGAAACGGTGCCTCAGTGACATACCCGAGATCAGCACATGGAAGACGCGGATGACCGTTTGTGCCCTAGCTGTCCCTTGGTCATTTTTTGTAGAGTACAAGACAAACGGTTTGAGAATTCCCACACGCAAATTTTGGCTTCAAGTCAATTTCACATAACATAACCACAGCAGTAAACTACAGTTCAATATTTGGATTGATCACATTTCCGGCCATCTTGAAGGGATGATTCACAACAGTTTATTGGATTGTAGTAAAACCCCCACAACCCCACAGCACCCACATCCCACAACCCCCACCCCACAACCCACAATCCACAAAGAGGTGATATTAAAAGCCACGTAACGTTAGAAGTGTTATCAGCAAATGAGCGAATGGCATTTGGACGTTCCGGTTTTGTCAACAAACGGCCAAAGGTCATTTAAACGCCCCGCCATCATACGATGCAGAGATAAACAATTTTACTTTTTACTTTCAAGGTGTCTGCATGGGTAGGCCTGTTATCCTGCCAAGAATACGCTAAACAGAAACCCAACCCAGGACACAAATTGTGTTCTAATAAATGACATATTAGTCTTAAGTTACTTTTTTTCTTAACTCGCAAGATATAGGCCTAAAGATTATCCATGCATAAATCTGCTACAAATGAACAATATGGCCTCCCAGAGTCCCACTTGGCTAATAACTGGGAGGTAAATTATGTTGCAAAACGAGGTACATTCTGGTTTGCAATTCCTTACCGAAATAATAGCCAAATTTGTAAAGTTAATATTCATTGTTTTTCAAAACCAGCATAATTTTATATGTATTTGACACACCCTTTTCTTCGATAATAATTGATTTCACAACAGAGAGCCACACGTACACGTGACAGCAAACCGCGGGAAGGCGACGGAACATTTTGGTCTATGATTTTCGGACAGGTAATGGGTTAAATTCCTATTAGGCTCAATATTTTCACAAGTCCTACCTGAACATTTAGTTGTGTCAGACAATAGGGCTTGAGTTTAAGACAAGCCCTGAAAATTACATACTTTTTACATGTCCATGAATACATGTATTATACTGCAAGTGCAACGACTGTCCTCTTCATGTATTGTTTTATGATGATAATATCACATGCAACATCAGGGTTCAGGAATTTGCATGTTTGCTAGCCATGGAGCCGGACAAGTAAAATCCTAATCAGGCCAAGCTTAAATTTCAAATTACTTGTGTTAATTAAATACACAAACAGAAATGCATGTCTCGTGTTTTGTATCCCGTATCCTGCAGCGCACTCGTGTTGGCACTGGTCAGCTGGTTTCCATAAATCAGTCAATCAAAGCTACGGGTCCCTGTGGCGGCATCCTTAAAATGTAAGACATTTGCAGGGCGAGACCCCCTTCACCAAAAATTAAGTTCAACCTGTCTTACTTCTGTAATCAGTGTATTAAAATTGGAGCTAAACACAATTCCACCGTGGAAACTTACAGTATTAATAACGATCAATGCAACGTATTGCAAAACCCACCGCTGTCGGAAATTTGATTACCCAACGTTGTCCTTATTTTCCTGTTGTTCATCTTTCAATGCCTCGAATATACAAATCGGTAAAAAAAATGGTAACTGACAAAATATTTTGCGATATAACTAAGGCAGTTGATAAAGTCATATCATCCAGATTTAATTTATAAAATGAAGAAGGCGGAGTCCCTTACTTCAGTGTGTTCAGAGTTATCTTCAAGATCGCCCTCAACGTGAACTATATGGCAGATATTGTGCAATCTGAAATAAGACTTTAGGCTGATGACACCAACATTTATATTCAAATTGATGATCCTGTTGAAAGTGTGGTCACACTAAACCAAGACCTTACATCAGTTTCAGACTGGTCAAACCAGTGGCCTTTAACATTTAATCCTACCAAAGCCCAAACACTTTTATTTAGTGAAAAGTAGTGAAAAGAAAACGCCCGCTGACCACTCCAATCTAGTATTTGAACACAAAATTATTGGCAGTGTTCAACAACACAAACACATTGATGTTACATTGTTTTCGGATCTCACCTGGTCGGTACACATTAATTATATTGCTGCTAAATCAAGGAAATTGATGGGTATTTTGAAATGTCTACAGTACAAACATCATAGACGTGCACTTGAATCTTTGTATTTTTTCTTTTGTTAGACCCTGCTTAGAATATGCCAATGTAGTCTGGGATGGATGTACACAGCCAGACAGGGACTTTCTTGAAAGCATTCAGCTGGATGTAGCCACAGTTTTTACAGGGACTTTGAGCTATACTGGCCATGGTAAAATATAAGCGGAAACAGGATGGGAGCCACTTTCTGAACGACGACCGAAGCACAAACTCCTACTTGTGTACAAAATAGTTAATGGACTGGCTTCCTCACATTTATGCACATTGTAATTGAATTCCACATATTGTTGAAGAACTAACTAGATATAATATCTGGTCAAGGCAGGATATCAGCTTACTTTGTGCACTTATAAATACCTTCCATAATTCTTTTTTTTGGGGGGGGGGGGCACAGTGCATGAATGGAACCTTCTTCCACAATCGGTTAAATACTCTGAAGATTAAGATGCTTTTAAGAAGAAATCAAAGCCGAAATGTTTTTTTTAAGATTGAATGATAGGTATTATTCATGTCACACTGAGAATGGGTTCTATCGAGCTGAACAAAGATTTTCACAGGATGAATCTACTTGAATCACCACTTTGTTCCTGTGATTACTCAGCTGAGGACAGTTTTGATTATTTCTTCCAGTGCAACAAATACGTTACGGTGAGGGATGAACCCAAACTAAAACAATTACTTTTTGGATTGTCAACAACAAATAAATCTGGAAATCGGGATATATTAAAAGCAGTTCACAAACACATCAGAACCACCGGAAGAATCAATGCATAGCTGTCCTAGCATCGGGTTGCAGCTGTGCCATCATAATTAGCCACATAATTAGACACAAGGTAAAACTTTTACAGATGTAAGTCATCTATAGTTGTTCTTATAGCTACCTCCAGCCACATGTTCATGTATTTACGAAAATAACGCCCACATATTTTCTTATTCTCTCCCCCTTACCATCATATTTGTGTCCCGTGTGTTCCCTACTTGTTATCTAGATGTTATCCACCTTTTGTTGTATTGTCAATTCATGTACAAGAGGCCTTCATATGGGCATTGTGCCCGTTGCCAATTGTTTTTGCAAATGAAATACATTTAAACCAACTACTTTTTTTTGGGGGGGGGGGGAGGGCAAAACAATGTTTGCTTAATCGTCATCTTTTAGGGTTCCTGCTGCAGGTATGTTGAAAGTCTCTTCAGAAACAAATTTTGCCTGTCTTCGTGAAAAGAACTTATTCATTGGAAACTTCGCTGCTGTGTGTATCAAGATAATGCCTGACAAAGTATAATTAGAAATACAATATTCTGAAGAATCGCAATTGGGTCAAAGATGGAGCTCAGTAGAGAAGGTTGTCCAGATGGTGGATACAAGTCTGAAAGTACCGCCTGGGCATTTTATTGAGTATATTCTAGTGTTGAATGACACTGTTGACTCCGAAAGCCGTTAGTAAATGTGTGAAGTAAGGTCACATTAAGCAGGCTACGCTTGTAGCCTCCTTGGTTACATCATCCATTATTACCTGGATGCTGTGTGGTTTCACTGTCTGACATGCGCAACTGGCGGTGATGAATTTCCGCGACTTAGCAAAGCTTATAGCTGATCGATTATGTAAGAATCGGGATGACAGTTAGCATTATGCTATGTCAGAGACAAGATTACAGGCAACCTCAGGGCATAAGTTCCCAACAATGCCTACGTCAACCTCATAACAGTTAAAAGAGATGTCTTTATGAATGTCGTCCCTCTCACAATCAATAAACATGTCCTCCATGAGAGATAGAATTTTAACTTCAGAGTCCACTAGGCTTATTTGTTCAAAATTACTTCGATTTTGAAATGTACCTTTATGAAAATGCGAAGAAGTGCACATTTATAATGGAAAGGTATTTAGAATATGGGTTTAGTTTCTCTTTTAATGAAGATACGAAGGGCATAAATTAAAAAGAATATAACCCAATACGGTGACAACTTTGAAATACTCTAGTTACTGAAAACCTGATCAAGCTTAACTAAAACCTCACTCTTTTACAAAATTTATTCTGAAGAACTGCGCCGGGTCATTACTTGGGCAACATCAATTCAGTCAAAGAAGCGCTCAGCCATATGTTTTTGATGTGTAAATTGCTGTTACATCGCACCAAGTGTTACACATCTTCTTGAAGAGTGAGTTGCATTCGGTATATTGCCCGATCATTTATCTTCTTTATTTTTCCCGTTAGAACTGCCGTTTAGTATAACAAATTGTAACATAGCTTCTGGAAAGGTGAGTTGTATTTGGTAATAATCAGACCATTCATCTTTCCTTTTTTTCACAAACCAATTATGACCAACTCTACTACATCTTCAAAAGTAAGTGGTATTTGGCATGTTACCGAGGTACCCTGTATTTTCTGCGAGCAGTAATGCTGAAGGCTGTCAAAATACAAGCCAGTCTGATGTAAGCGTCACCTTTTCTATCACCCGATTTCACAGCAGCGGCTTGTTTTAAACACATATTATTGTCTATTGGAAACAAGCATTATCCCTATGTGAACCCCTGCTTGAATATCAAGATGGTGAAGTGTACCAAGTCGTGTGATACAGAAGACACAATATGCGGGGCGAAATGTCAACATGGCAAACTTTACATATGAAACATTAACAGGAGAGATGTATAGTGGCTCTCAGTGACAATATTTTTCGATTATGCACAGATAACAACAACATATGCTCATGTGGTGACAAGGGTGTATTCATGGAAGTTCAAACCGTTGAATGTTTTTCTTTGTATGAACAGCCTTAAAAATTTTAACAATGGTCCTCAGACTACACTCACCCGAGCCATGCTATACCATTTTTAATGTAAAAGGTGCCAGATCAATTGTGTTTTCGTGCAAATTGAGCGGAGCATTATGATATAAATTTAGTTAGACGGAGAAACAATGCACGATGTCCCCATAGAGTTCCCCACAGCTTCAGCCACCCGACTCCTTGACACCAAATGGATCTACATATTAGATCATCTGAATAGCCCATTTGCATGTCAGCCCAAAGGGAGACAGTTTTATAATTATCAATCAACGAAAGTTTATTTTTTCTGGACCTATGTGATATTTTCTGAATATTGATACATAATTATCCTGCCTTATATTTGATGAAAATTTATTGCAAAAACGATAAGCAGATGGGAAAATATCGTTATGGCTTTCTTTTGAAAGAAACGGTGTTGTGTCGACTGCGAAAGTTATCGGATGCTCTATTGGGCGCAGCTTGTGGGGTTTTTTAAAGGAGTTCCGAAAAGAAACTTGACGGACCCGAAGTTGACAAGTTCCCGCCTATAGGCCATCGAGCAGTCATGGGTCCTGACGTCACGGAAGGGGGGCCAATCATGTTGATGTGACATTAGAGGATAGCGATGGTCCGATAGAGAAAGCATGAGCGACAGCAACGCAGATAATGAACTGTATCTCAGTTTAGCTGTTCCTTTTCCCAAGAGGAACTTGCTGAGGACAAGTGGGCGGGTGGGGGGGGGGGAGACGTAGGGTTAGGAAGGGAGAAAGACAGAGAAATTCAGCCTTACTGGAAGGCGCCACAACCGAGCTACTACAAAGCCGCTCTTTGCCAGTGCAACTGGGATGGAGTCTGTGCCCAGCCGACTGACCATGCCGTAGCTGCCACGAAAGATCACCAAAGCTGGAGCCTGGGAAGTTTAGAATAGTAAGGGATGCTTTTCAAAAGTCGTTATGCGAAAATTTCTATGTAAGTGACTGGATGAAGTTTACGACAGGCCGTCTTGCCCGGTTGCTAATGAGCGATACCGGCACTATACCCTGCACGGTTAGACAGTGTAAATGTAAACTCAATAATTTGCGTTTTTAAAAACGCAAAAGCTCGAGCACAATGACCAGCTTTTAACTGTAACATAAATACAAATGAAGAAAAGCAAAATTACAACCTAGAAAAAACAACGAAGACCCACTCTGGCTGCCATTTTTCAAAAATAGGAAATGTTTGGGTATCAAAGCCATTTTTTTCAACTCAGGGCTCATATTCCCACTGAATTGCTAGATCTGACCAAATTTCCTAATTCCTGACTACGTTGCTTGTTTTGTGACCAAACGTGCAATATATATATATATATATATGTATATATACAGGTATATATTAAAAATTTGAATGGCCTCCTTAACTCCCACTTAGCTGGAACTAATGATTTACTGTGGAAAACTATTCTGAGCAATACTTCCAAAATATATGTGAAGTAATTTGAATGCCTATGAGACACCACTGTTAACCATGTGCAGTTTGTAAATATTTATTGTTTTCAGAAATTATCAAATTTTACTTTTTGTATAAAGCTGCTAAATTGTAATGTTTATCTACATGTTATATAAATGGAAATAATTCGGACTGAATTTTCTGACTTTTGGCAAGATTTGCATTTTTTCTGACCATATTTGCAATTTCCTGACCTTTTCCTTATCATTAAAAAAAAAAAAAAAATTCTTCAACACTGGGAACCCATGCTGATGAAAAGCCCCAGCTTCTATAATATGGGCCAATACGGGTGTCTCCTTCATGAGTCCACAGTGCCCACTCCCTAAAGAGAGGCCACCTATATGTGCAGGAAGTTTTCATAGTATTGCCCCTTTCGAGAGAGACCATTCCAATATTGGTGCATTTGGGTGGCTTCATAAAAGGGAGATCACTGTATTTAAGTGCAATAAATTACGTGTGTGACATCCTTCTTTTATCTGGCTGCATTTTGTATTTTACACAAGGACAGACCCAAACTGCCTGTTTTGGGGATCTGGAATGGGAAACATGCATGTAAATTGGAAGTTTTACTTTTAGGCCTATCACGAAGACGTCATCATATGGGGGTACCCCAGCTGGTCAATCTCGAATTTAAGGTGGAGCAGTTACTCTGTCACATGCTGACCCCTATAAATTTCATTTGAGTTAGCTGGCTACGATGTTTTGAAGTCTTATTATGTCTCAGTCAGGCAAGAAAAGTGCAGGAGCACAAGCATAACAGTGAACGGAGCGAACACCATAGATAACACGTGTGTTAATTAAAAATAAATAAAATGAACAGAAATGAACATAATCTTGCCCATTCAATACCATACACACAGTACCCTATGGATTGGAAAATCCATGATAATGGCAGCCATTGTTTTTCCCAAAGTAGACTGGTTTGCTGACAATCTGATAGATTTCCAATGACAAACAACATCGTTTTTCTGGGAACCATGCTTCTACTGGGGGAAAATCTCGCTCGATACTCTGGTTCTCTGTTGTAAAAAGGGAGAATCGCCAGACGCACAGCCAGGCACTAGTCTACGAGACATTGTGTAATTATTATATTTACACCACGTCATATGTTAAGCACATGGGCGGCCTGGAACATGTAAATATTGACGTTATTTCTGACGTGACGCACGCACTGTTATCTTCAAAAGAGATTACACGTCCATCAAACAAAAATGCTCCGCTTACATTTTAGGTTCAACCTGCTTCCATGTCATTTATTGCCTCAATGCAGTTTCAGCCAGGGTAGTTCTCCCGTTAAAAAACATTGTGAAAAAGTATGTTAAATCGAGTGTGTACTCACTACTGGGCCAGCCACAAGAAACGATTAAATGCTCAGGCCTACTAAACTAAGTAAAATGATCTAGGATACAACCGTAGGCATAGGTCTAGATGTGTTTGTAATTGACATGCTTTCTTCCATCGGGTGGCATTATTTGGATTGCAAAAGCCCAGATATGTGTTGTTTAAAAATTTAGAAGGAACAAAATGCAAACTTACCAACCGCAAATCCGTTCCGTGTTTTTAAAACTGCGTTTTACTGATCATAGGGCTTGATCCGTTCTGCCTCATTCCACATTTTAGCAGTATTAATAGTTCGTCTCGCCTGATTCCAGATTCTAGCATTTATAGTCTGTTCCGCCTCATTCCATAGTTTATTAACAGTATTAATGAACTGCGTTGGCGCAAATGAAAGGCGTCCCGCCTCATTCCTCAGTTAACAGAATCCTCTAGCTGCGCAAGCGCAAATCCAATCGGAAGCGACGTCATTTTGATTTGGCGTCCATGTTCCAAGTGTAAGTCAACTCTCGGGCACTCATGCGCTCGAGAAAAACAAGCTAAATTTGAAATCATAATAGGCCTATGTGCAGCAGGCTTTTAGTTTTTATCTATCTATCTATCTATCTATCTATCTATCTATCTATCTATCTATCTATCTATCTATCTATCTATCTATCTATCTATCTATCTACACACATTTGTAATTATATTTTATAACAAAACCAACACAGGGACGAACCTTAGCCTTACAAATTTGTGCCAAATGGGAAAGTAAAATTGTAATTGCTGCAAAATCTGACTAGATTCTTATATAATTCAGGAAAACGTGTGTGTGTGTGTGTGTGTGTATGTGTGTGTGTACCATGTGATATACAATATGTTAACTTAGCGTGTAACTTGCAGTTTCCATTTTACTATAAATGTTAAAAAATAATGGGTAATAAACCCAGGGTAATAAATTTATACAAGTGACATAAAACTATGGCCATACGGTGATAACATGTTGAGTCAGGAATCAGGAATCTTTTTATTCAAATCAGAATACATACATTGCATCAAGATACAGAAATAGTCAAATTAGACATAAACATATTTGAGATATATCACAATATACATATACTGATTTGGGAGACTTGTGTTAAGGTCATATATTGACCGCTATCACACAAGCCACCCACATTTTAGTTTCTCTTAATTTATCTTTATGCAGATAATTTTCATTGAAAGTCTATACCAGCTGATGGAATATATATTATCATTTAAAATTTTTAAAGAACATGTTATTTGGGTCTCTAGTTTGGGTGTTTAAATCACTCCGTTAAAAAAAATCACCTTACAGAATCTCAAATGTAACAATTTGGTAAATGACATTCATTTTCATATTTTTCAAGATAATAATTTTTATATGGTTTGAAAACCCTTGGATACTGTGTGTACTAACCTTATCTTTAATCATATCTGGTGTGTCATTTAGATTATGAATCAATTGATGCCTTATACACTGATCCACATAGAGACGAGAAGTTCTAGTTATAAATATGTTGCCCCTTCCTCTTGTGTTATAATCATGTATACTTGAGTTTTGAAAAAGTGGAAAGTTTCTAAAACACACTGGCAATGTCTCATTTTTTAATTTGTAATGAAATTTTAGGAGCTGTAGTTTATATATGTCTTCAAGTTTGAGTAATTTCAAGCCTTTAAATATTGGTTCTGAATGGGCATTAAAATCAGCCTTAGTTATGGTACGCACTGCTCGTTTTTGAATAGAGAAAAGTCTATCTACTTTGTATCCCCATGCAAGAAGACAATAATTAAAATGTGGAAGTATGAATGAGTTAGATAGGATTAAGAGGACTTTGATTGAAAGGAAACTTTTTAGCTTGTTTAAAATGCCTACTTTCTGGGAGATTTTGGTAGAAATCTTCTGTATGTGTTTATCCCAATTCATATTTTTATCTAATGTTAAACCCAAGAAATTAAATTCATCCACACAGTCAATTTTTACCTCATCTATTTCAAGAGACAGAATAGATACTTTCTTTAAAGGCTTATAGAATAACATAAATTTTGTTTTCATTATATTCAGAGATAACTTGTTTACCTTCAACCATGTACCCACTTTATCAAGCACTACATTAATGATTTGAGAAAAATCACTGTTTTGGTCTTGTTTTTTCAGTAAATTTATATTACTACATAGTGTGGTATCGTCAGCATATATAATAAATTTAAATAAATTTGATGCCACTGTTATATCATTTATGTAAATTATGAACAAAAGTGGACCTAAGATTGAACCTTGGGGTACCCCTGTAAAATCTAATAAGCAAGACTGCACATCATCAATCCTCACAAATTGTTTCCTATTATTCAGATAACTTTCAACAATTTCAGACTTGTGTCATTATTCCATGATAGTGTAGTTTTTGTAATAAGATTTTATTGTCTAAAGTATCAAATGCCTTCGATAAATCCATGTAAATGTTTATAGGTACGTCTCCTTGATCCATTTCATTTAATATTCTGTCAATAAGTTCGCATGACGCTAGTTCAGTCGAGTGGCATTTTCTAAAACCATATTGACTTGGATAGTAGAGTTTATTTGTTTTGACATAGTGAGGAGTCTGCTCGAAAATTACCCGTTCAAACATTTTTGAAATCGCCGGAAAAACAGAAACAGGCCTATAATTTTCAAAGACTTTAGTATCATTCTTTTTATGAATAGGTATGAATTTAGCACTTTTCAGTAAGTTTGGAAAGATTCCTGTTCTTATCATTTGGTTTATTGTGATTGTTATTGCTTTATATGTTTCTATTTTTATAAACTTTATTAAATTAACTGAAAAATTGTCATGACCACAACTGTTTTTAGGTTTAAGAGAATTTATTATATTTAGTATCTTTTCATCTGTCTCACTTGTAAACCGAAGTTTACAAGTGTGACATTTAAGTTTTGAGTGTTCTGGCGTTTTTAAGCTGGCTGCCAGTGACTTGTAGATTCAGGTGCTGTGCAGTTTTTTTTATAGAGTGATATGATAAGGATGTAGGGGCCTATATTTGTTATTTTTGTCACTGTTATCATCACCATAATCACAATTTATATATTTACTAGCATCACTGTGACTATCATTGTCATCATCATTACCCTCATCAATCGACATCATCACCATGACCGTTATCATTATCATCGCCATGATCTTCATCACATTTTTGTCACCATCACTGTGACTATCATCATCATTATCGTCATCACTATAACCTTTATCATTGTCATCGCTGTGGCCTTCATCACTTTTTTGTCACCACGACCATCATTGTCACCATCATCATTATGACCTTCATCAGGATTTTTGTCAGCATCGTCATCCACATGACTATCATGATCATGATCATCATCATCATCATCATCATCACTGATTGTTGTTTTATCTTCATTTTCAGTTGACTCTTGCTCACCCAAGAGTTCAGGTGGCTAAGTGGTACATACACACTGCCAACTGTGGATAACACAGCAGGATAATGTACCCCAGTGTTTGCAATGATAATATATGATACTGGTGGGATAGTGGAAGTTCTTTGCAGTGGCCAAATTTTTTTTCCACTTAAAAGTTCCACCATATTGACAAAACACGTACATTGGACATAATAATGTTGCAATGACATATATGTTTACATCTGATCCCCAACTGGTAATTTTGCTACTGCTGCTAGTGATATCAAAATTGTCGCGTATGCAGAGAAGGTATACCCCTGTGGCTCCTCGTGACTTGACTTGTTTTGAAACGGAGTACATGTACTCGATGTAGTACTTCCAATTGGAACAAGAAGTACCCATTGCCCTTAGTTAAATTTACATTTCCTGCAACACGGAAATAACTGTATCTTCTTTCCACATGGATGGTGAAAATATATGCCTCTGATCATTTTTTTCTTACCAGCAGTGACCGGTACAGCGGTTAAACTGTATGACAATTACCTGCATGTCTGTAATTTCTGGTTGAAAAATGTGCACTCACCCACGTTAAAAAATATCAAAGCTGTACAAGAATCAATTTATGGTAAATAAAAGTAAAATTAAATATGGTGCAAGTTGTCACATTTTATTTGGTAATCAGTCTTGGCCTAAATTATGTTATCTAATTATTTGAAGAAATTTTTTTTCACAAATTTAATACAGTTGTGGAAAATACCAAAAAAAAAAAATTAATGAGGAGGTAATGGATATGGCTGTTTTAGGTCTGGGATATTCGTGATAAAAGTAAGTGAGCCATTATTGATATTTGGTTTTCAGTATTAACATTATGAAATGAGTGCATGGCACAAAATTATTGACTTCTAATTCATGTAGGCCTATGCTGCTGTAAAAGCTTCTTAATTGTCATTCATCACAGTGTGTGAAAAATCAATTGGGGAGTACTATTTGAATATTTTTGTTTGGCAAAAGTGGGAAAAAATGATTACAGAATGTACAGTTTTCAGCAACCGCCCCTCCCTCCACAGCAGTTAATGGAGACGAGCACACTTTGTCCCACTTGGATGTGAATTTCACTCCGCAACCTTCCACTCTGGTACAACTTGAGACAACTTTTACGCTGGGAAGGAGGGCACGACTCAACAACTTTCAAGCTGGGAAGGAAGGCACTTGCACGCTCAGGAAGTGAATGCAGTGTGAACATCGTCTGCTACTGCTAGAGCTGAGCTGTCACCTGATGCAGAGAGGGTCGCACGTTATAGGTCTAGAGGATCTCCAAGGGAATTTAAGTGGTGCGTGTTCGTCAATATTTAATACCTGTGAACTGAGTGTTTAACTTTTCTCAGTGAACAGTGAAAACTTTAAGAAAAGCATAATCGAGATTAATATATATATATATATATATATATATATATATATATATATATATATATATATATATATATATATATATATATATATATATATATATATATATATATATATATATATATATATATATATATATATATATATATATATAATTGCATGCGTTTATCCCTGTAGGGAGCCTCGATTTCGCCCCGGGTTTCCACAATCGCATAAATGACGTTGGAATTGGTGATCACCACAATGTTTTAAATGAGGTAAATGGGGGTCTAGGCCTACTAGTACTATGGAAGGTATAAACACTCGCTTCTTATATTTCACGAAAAGTGCAAAGTGCCACCACGATTAATTATTGTAAGCATATTAATTAAAAGAATGGATTTAAAAAATGCAGGCACGTACATTATTGTGTTTTTTAGCGATTGACGATTGTTGGTCGTATACCCAGAGAGCCAAAGTATTTTCTATATTATCTCCCCATATACCGCCATCTTGGCACAACAAATTAGAAGTCATCACTAAACAAATCTCGCGTTACCATAAGAGCTGGCTTGCGCTCGCTATACCGAGGCCCTGGATACGTGATGGTAAAGAATCACATTGAAAAGTATCTGTAAGGCCGTTGTATGCCTAAGCGGATTGATACTGACCACTGTAGCATGCCGTAAATTTCCAAAGATACGGGAATACACAATTAAGCACTTGACCACAGATTATACATCGAAAACCACACAACAGGTGGTGCTACTGTTTTGCCTGTCGTAGTGTACAGCGTAACCGTGTAAGATGGCCTGCCTTCTTGGTTTAAAGGTTTTTTATTGAAGAAAAATAAATAAAAATCAGAAAAAAAATCGGAAACAAGGGTGTAGCTTTATATAAATCCTATTGCATAGAAAATAGGAGAAATAAAGTACTGTGCACCAAAACACGGTTGACGTCAATGAACAAAGACAAGTCACAAGCCATTATGGATAGAATAAATGGCCTGTCGCCTTATCATAGGCTATAATCTGCAGGTATCCAGAAATCGTAACTTCAATCAGTCACTTATATAGGATTTTTTGCACAGACTTTTAAAAAGCTTCCCTTACCAGTCTGAACTTCACAGCGCCAGCTTGATCATCTTCCGTGGCAGCTACAGCGTGATCAGTGAAGGATGCCGACTCAGTCCCTGCTGCACAGGCAAAGACAAGCATTGTCGAAGCCCGTGGTTCCTTCTAACATCGGTTCACCATAGTGGATGAGTTTAGACTGGAAAAGGGTGAACAGTCAATGTTTACAATCTCCATTGGTGTAGAAGCTCCCTTCCGTGACGTCACACACCCCGGTGATCAAACTGTGACGAAAAGTAGCGATGCTTGACGAGAGCAGCCACCAAATGTGAGGCAATTTTGCGCGCTAAAATAGTGAATAAAGTATATATTGCGTCATCACAAAGGCAATTTTCTTCCACAAGTGCTATAACAATTCAACTCCATCAGTTTTCATGAAAAAATAAAGCACTTGGCGAGGGGAAATTAAGCTTTCGACAAATTGTTTCACCCAAAGTTATCTATAATGAGTATGCCAATTGCATATGTTGGTGAAGGTTTTTATTATCATTACAAGTGCTCTGGCTCTGCCCAGGTAACAAATTAAACTGACGCCAAAGGAGGTAATGTGTAAAAGGGCAAAAAACATCATAATCTTAAACATTTTTTAACATATGTCCAAGTTACCTAAAGCCACGGATTTATAAACGTTTATAGGTCCATGCTAAGGCATAACATAAATACATATGTGGTTCTGTAAACCCGAAAGACCCTACTGAAAAGGCCCGACCCTAAAAAATTTTACGAAAAAAAAAAAAAAAATAGCTTCAAGCCAGCGTTCCCTGATAAAATTTGATTGACCTGGCGGAAAGATATTTTGAAGAATGTGGCCGTCGTGTGCCGTCATTTTTCAGTTAAGTCAACTCAAACACATATTTCAACTTGTCTGGAGGGTTGACTTCGGCCGGGGAAACAACAGCTCTACATAGTCATAGTTGTTTGGTGAAAAGGCATAGCCCCGGTGAAGGTTGTTTGGTGTCAGGGTGAACGTTATCGTAATATTTCGCTAGGTTCCAGGTGTCCATTCTCCGAGTTACCAGCGTAAACC
>OZ026613.1:14494720-14552220 GCA_964020975.1 Hermodice carunculata | reverse complement strand
CACAAGCCAATGTAAAAGACGGTGAGCCCAGAGTAATGAGCGGTGCTCTTCTATATAGCTTCCCGCGGGCGATAACAAATACAATACGGCGTTGAAGTCAACTGCAAGTGGCTCAGGGGAGCAGGGTTCGTGTACTTCTTGTTGCATCCAATCAAATATAAAAGGACAAACGTCAGCCGGCGGGACAAACAAGGTGCCCATGTGATGTAGAGTGACAATAATGTTATATCACTGACGCCGAGGGTCTACATTAGTCCTGATGGGCGCGGGCGTGGTTCTGCTCGGGGTCTTCCAGCTATATTTGGTCGGTTCAGTATTCATGATGCTTCAGATAATTGCTTTACTAATATTTCACGGTTCTGGTGTTTTTTTCTGAAATGTGAACAACTTTCTTTTTGCGTCAAGTCACGTGTTTTCTAAGTGACACTGTAACTTTTTTGTGAAATAAACACTATGTATTGACGTTCGAAGCAATGCTTGTTATGCCGTCTATGATCTGGTCATGCAGTTGTCTGTCTGGCTACCTGCCCCTCATATTGCCCATTGTTGTACATTTCTACCTTTTTTACCTTCACACTTTACACTGAGATAGGCAACCTGCTTCCTGTCACGTGCAAGGCGCGACAAGACGCAGCTTCTTTTCACACCTGTTTGCTAAACTACCAACCAGCTTTCCTGTGTCGTGTACGGGTATGGGACAATTTCATGAGCATAAATATATACTATAATATTAGGCAGCTTTAACACACAACTCTAGAAGTGTTTGCGCAAAGTAACATGCATTTCTATAAAAAAAATATCTTTTTTAAAGAGTAGCCTTGTTTGTTTTCTTTCACGTGCTTGTCAATGATGCTATCTGAGACTTGCTATATTATTTCTATGAATGTAATTAACAAAACGTGAAAAGAGAATAAATTGCAAATTATAGTTCATGTAATTCCTTTAACACTTTTTTTCTGTTCAGACACTATATTTTGGTTCCAAAAATGTACTTCGAGATCGTTGAAGTCCGTTTAATGACATCCAGACATACATATTACCAATAGCTATAGATCTGGGTTAGTCACATCGGCAAACGCATATACGTATGGGCACGTAGAAACCATTACTATTATTCAACAGAAATGATATCATAAGACCCTACTTTTCACTTGTGACGTCACATCGTATCCGGCACACTCTTTTTTATGTGTTTCTGACAGAACTACTGCCATTTGCCTTTTATAACGGCTGTTTCAATCACTGTTTTTTTTTCTCGCGCATGTCCCATCTATCCATCCTTGTGCGAGGATTATGCTCAGGCATTGGCCGTTGTTTTCATTCTCGGAGCTAAGCGTCTTTAAACCACACATTCAATGTACCTCGATTAAGTTAGTCCCAGAGCGCTAAAACAGTATACATGTATGCGTTAATTCTATGAGAAAAAAATAAATAAAAAAAGTGAACACTGGTGTAATATATTGCAGAATATGTTTAATGTTTAAACTGTGCAAGATATTTTTTCCATTTCATGATTTTGTTTTTCCTGAAATAAAGTACAAATGTACATGGGTAATGAAGGAAGAATTTTAGACCATTTTTATTAAATTACCGCACCACAGGAAATTCTTGCCTGATGACATGCCAAAACCAATAAAACGTATTAGTTCCAATTTCTATTTCTCCCCCCCCCTCCCCCCAAAAAACCCCTCTTAAAGATATTGCACACTAAACACATCTCCTATCATCCTTCTGTTGGGTATTTAAATTGCGTTTACTCCTTATGTTAGCCTATAATTCATTTATTGTCTACTGTAAATCTAATAAGGTAAAATCTGACTGTAAAAGAATCAGAGACGCGACTGCCACTCAAAACGTTATACAAACGTCCCAGTATCAGTAAACATTAGCCGTTAATAAACGGGAGGAGTGCATTTGAATGACTGTCTCGTGTGGGCTTAAAGATGCTTGCTGACAAAATTGTTTCAATAATGTAATAACTGCCTGAGAAATGAAACATCGTTTGAAAATGCGAGACACCATAATAACTCCGTTTGTGTTTTAGAGGGAAGCCAAAAGATGTTGTTGAAATGTACCCGCAGACAATAAAGTGAAATCCAAGTCAAGATCGTCAAGTGTAGTTGGGAATAACAATGTTATCATATAAGGACAAACCAATGTATGGACTTGACAGCTTCAATATTTTAGAAGTTTTACAATGTAGCCATTGGCCAAATTTACGAAGAAGCAATTAGTTCTTTCAGTATGACGTTTCGTGATTAACGGTTGTGTCGGTAGATAGACGTATAATCATGTTGGTTACAGCATGCTGGCCCGGGTACTTCAAAGGCTCACTAGGATGTATGTATCGTGTCTTTACTTATGCTTCTTAATCTGATATGGACAGTAATTTTCATGGGAGGGAGAGGCATTGGTTACTGTATATATTTATATTATAGGTTTCATCTGATATTGCTACATTAGCTCACAAAATTATTCTAAATGTAGCTTAATTCAAGTTCATCGTGCTAGATTGCAATGGGGCCAAATTCATTGTGAAAACGGTAGGCCCATGTGCGCGTATCGTCTTCTAATTATGAAAGTGAGGCAAGGACTGAATCGCAGGACACAAGACGGGTCACACGATGTTACGATTGGCCTACCACTCCAACCAATGTTACAATTATGGTTACAAAGCCCTAAAACTCGATCACTTTTTCCTGTCCTGGGGTAGCCACTGTACGTGAGTGGACCAGACGCTGAATTCTGTTGTGAAGTCTTATGAGCTGATGCGAGTACCTTCGTTATACTCTGTGCTTTGGTGTGTGAAGCCAATGAAGTGTTTGTTTATGGTAGCGACTGTTACTGTTGCCTCAAAGTACTTTGTTCCTGTCATGTCTTAGTCACTTTATTGAATGACTACAGAAGGCAATAAATATTCAACAAAATAGATTTAATTTCCTTTGATTAAATTATTCGGGGGGGTCAATACAATGTATGTATTTTGTATGTTTCGATTTCTCCCTATGGTGTTCATAATACCGTTATTGCTAGCTTCTTTATTTGACAGAACCCCGGCAAAGGCAAACATCAAACGGTTAACATGAAGAAGTGGATCCTGTCTACAACATGCCTTGTTTAATATACTGGGCTATATTTTGAAGGACAGATAATATGCCAACAAATGAGCTCAAATTCCAAAAATAAGTGTTTACGTAGAAAACAAATCCCCTTGCAGCTCCCTCATTGCGTTTACTGGTCCTTCTCCTCTGCAACTTGATATAATTTAATTTATTTGCAGAAAGAAATGTCTTTTTACATTATTTTATCTACGAGGAAAATTTAATTGAAGTTTCTCGTGCTGGATCTGCATTAAATCTGACAACATCAGCACTCCTAGGAAAGTACAAAAGAGTTTAATTACAAGAAAATCAAATTACGGTTCCCTTCGCAAGCCATCCAGACCGATGTTCAGGCGGATTATACACAGAGACCGGTTTTTACAAGAAAAGTTTCAAAATAGATTGTGTACATTGCACACACAGACTTTCATTTCAGTTAGCCCGTTCCTGGTTACGGTACGACTAAGCCAATAGCTCTTCTTGGCGCGGGTTGGTCGCAATGTTCCCATTCCTTCCTAAGGAAAGCTATTGACCTATAGGGCGTGCCATCATGAATGGTCTTACATACAAGTCGCAGCAAGAAAATATTCTGGTAACGAGAAATTCTGGTGAAAACTAAAGGCAGACGGCAATATACATCCGAGCACTTTGAGCGGCAAAGGGTTGAAACTTGCTCTATTCTATAAGCTCGTCCGGTCAATCTCTGCAACTATCACAGCTTTATTACTTCTTCGTGTTCTCTGCAAAGAACATTTCCAGCAGCGTGGCTGTCACTTAGGTCGCAGCCATATCCAGTCCATTTCAGGTGAAGGCACACAAGTTGGTTTCAAAGGTTAGAATACCTTGAACTTCAACATTAAGAAACAAACATCAGCTGTTTTTGTGTAAAGCGTGGTAGCTATAATCTGAACAAAAATTGTTGTCAGGCTCAATAGGGAAGGTGATGGTCGCATTATACTGATAGAATGATGGACACAGATGGGCAGACTATAATTTTCAAAGACATAATGGCCATGCTAGACTGTCAAGTTTCAAGTTTGATAGGATTTTTTTTTCAGCTGCTCAGCTCCAAATGACCAGTTGCGCACAGCGTGTTTGAACTATGATGATCTCAATCTGGGGATACAGGATTTTGGAGTTTGTAGTGGGTTGTGCATTAAACATTTACAGTTAATTAAACGGTAAAACTGTTAATACAGTAGAAAGCATACTTCAGCATCAGCAAGAACTGTGTTTATTATGAAGAATAGAATTTTTCAAATGCATCGGACAAAATCATGTAATATATGTATGTATAAACTATCATTATTTTGAAATAAAATGATGGTTTGTTCTCAGCGCGTAAACGCATTCGCAGTGTGCATGTGCTTCCGACACCTCCATTAACACTCGCCACAACAACGGGTCTTTCGTCTGTTGTGGGTATCTTGACTATTTGAAAAATTAAAGTGTGTGTGTCAATTCACACTTTCCTCTTTTTCCTTTTTCTTTCTTTCTTTCTTTCTTTCTTTCTTTCTTTCTTTCTTTCTTTCTTTCTTTCTTTCTTTCTTTCTTTCTTTCTTTCTTTCTTTTTCTTCTTTACCAGCAAATTTGTCCGACACTTTTGTCGGACATTATCATACATAGAAACTCCAAACTTGGCATGATTGTACCTCCATACAAGGAGTTTGACCGTTTTATACAGAGGAATGAAGATGTTTGAAAGAATGCAAATTAGGGGCATTTGAAATTTTAAATCATGAATATCTTCAAAACTATAATAGATAGAAATGTCATTTCAACTTTTACTAAGGAGTTATTGACTAGTGCGCATCTAATAAATTTGAAACAAAAGTTGTAGCAATTTAAATTACGCTAATTAGCAGCATTGGAAATTTTAAAACACGAATATCTTCAAAACTATAATAGATAGAAATGTCATTCCAACTTCTACTATAGGGAGTTATTGACCAGTGCGCATCCAATAAATTTGAAACAAAAGTCGTAGCCATTTAAATTATACTGATTAGCAGCATTTGAAATTTTAAAGCTTAATATCTTCAAAACTATTATAGATAGAAATTTCATTTTAACTTCTACAAGGGGGCGGTTGACCATTGCGCATGTAATGAATCTAAAACACAAGTTGTAGCAATTTAAATTATGCTAATTAGCAATATTCGAAATTTTCAATCTTGAATATCTTCAACACTATAATAGATAGAGATGTCATTCCAACTTCTACTAGGGGGTTGTTGACCATTGCGCACCTAATGAATTAAAAATAAAAGTTGTAGCAATTTAAAGTATGCTATATAGCACCATTAGAAATTTTAAATCTTGAATAACTTCAACGCTATAATAGATAGAGATGCCATTCCAACTTCTACTCCTGTGTTATAGAATAGTTGTACATTGCCATACCAATATGCTTTGAACACACACGCACCGATTTGCTATGCAGCAAATCATCTTTCCTAGTTTCCCTACATATAATTCAGGAAATAATTATTTTACCTCTGCTGGTTATTCCACCTCTCGCACGGTGGAATAACCAGTACTTGTTTCACTTGTCCTTATAATCATCATAGAAGTAAAGACGTTGTTATTGGAACTTTGTTCTACCTTATTCAATTTTATCAATGCGTGAGTTTAGTCACGGGGAAATGCCTTATAAAATGGCATAATAATTAGTTAGACCTGGAACAGTGTTTAAGCTATGATTGTGTGAAGACAGCTTGAAGATAATGTGAAGAAGTAGAAGTCCTGTTTATTGATCAGTGTGTAATCAGAGTTGAGACTGCAAGTTCATAACCGCCGATGGGGTTAAAATCTCCAATATCAGACGCGCAACTGGGCAAGTGTGGTTTCTAGATCGGCCAACAGATGGCGTACAGAGACCGAAACGGCTGTGTTGCCGACGGATACAGTGAACTGACAAATGAACGCCGCTCCTCCATAGTCTGTTCGTGTGTGTAATAAAAAAGGATCCTGTACAACTTATTATAATTTAGGTATATTGAGAACCATGTAACGCCAGAACTGTACAACCTAAGGCTTTGCATTCTTACGTCACGGTTAACCAGATCAAAAGCCCTGTGCTGGTCAAGGAGTACCATAACATCTGAACGATGTATGGGCAAGTATGTCTAAATATCAAACAGAAGTGACTTCCTGATACTTAGCCCTGATATTATAACATATACTCAGAAAGCTCTGACGTTGCTGTCTGTCGATACATTTGCTTTAGAAATAAAATATATTTTCAGATTTCAATATATTTAAACATTCACTGACAAACATCTTTCGAACACACCCGTAATAGTCCCATAATAGCGGCTCAGGTATTTTACATAAAGTGTTTTTACAATCACATTTTTTTTTCATTTCCCAAAGGGACCAACTCAATTGATTAAGCAATCATTCCATACAAACGAGTTTTCCTGGACACTGATTTCCTTTACTCGGTCATGATTTGCTTACTTAAATTTTCATTGGCGGGATTGACGTATTTTGGGTGTGCAGTTCAAGCGAGTTCTATACTTGAAACTGTCTCAGCTGCAGACACAGTCCTACCAAAAGAACTTGCAAGTGCTCTAAAATATATACATGATAGTGCAGAATACTGGAATCAGTCTGAGCTACAGACACAGTGCTACCAAAAGAACGTGCAAGTGCTCTGGAATATATACATGAAGGTGCATCTGTGACCGCAAATATGGTCTGTTTGATATTGTATTTCTAATTTGCTCCCTCTTTGCCAGCTGGTAAATATTTCATTCCATTTCAAGGGGAATGGTTTCTACATGCCGTCATTGACTACGAAGGGACCCACAGTATCGTACAACACACAAGTCGCGTCCCTGAACAGTCAAGGTCAAGGTCAAGGTAATTTAGCTTGATCAATTGAATTGCGCCCTTTGGTCTTCAGGCTGCCTATAAAGCTACAGCAGTTTTTTTCTTTCTTTTTCTTTCTTTTTTTAAGGACAGGACGCTTTATAACACTTTGCAACGGTTATCGATCACCGAAGAATTATGAAAAAAGTACCGCACAGACGCAATGCAATATGATGGCAATGCGTAAATTGCATGCTCATGTCTAATTACCCAGAAGCGAGCAGAGAACGTTTTTCATTGGAGTTCTTTCCCCGGTGTCACAATAGATTTGAAGAATTTATCCAACATTACAATTAAAAAGCTCAAATGGACAAATCAATCAGTCAGGGTAAAGAATCACATGTGTTTGCCTTCCCATGTGTATGTTGGAAAAATGTCATCAAAATAGGCATGACGTACTTTGCTATCATTACCGACAGGTGTGCACACTCAGCGATGGAAAAATATCTAAACATCTTTAGGCTCTTTTGTGCCTTGTGCTGATAAAAAAAATTCTGTTAGTTGGTACTATGGTACCCTCTGTGCATCCGTGAGCCGTCACACGCGTGTAAGAGTTCGTCACATTGTTGCTGTCCGGAAGGGAGCACAACCACGGTTCATTTACATTAGCAGGTGACATGAAGATTGGGGTATGCGGTCAAGAGTAACGTTCAATTGTTTAGTTACTACAAACGACGCCTTGTATTCCTCCGGCGAATGCTTCCTACCAAGTCTGAAACGAAGGTCACGTGTACTCTCTTTTTTTTTTACCGTCTTTGATGCTTGGTTTATCATTTTCGAAAAAAAAAAGGTTGACGTGCGTAATGCAAAGTTGAGGCTTCTCAATGAAGAGTTGCGTGGACCGTAAAATCAGAATTAGTGCAATTGCATGATTGCGTTCTGGACCAGTTAGGAGTTGACAAGTGGTAGAAAAATATGTAACAGTGTTTATTTGTTAGCTTTTTAACGTCGCTCGCATCACAATAAGCTCTTTCCAGGAGCCTATGTTTGCACATATTGAAATCATTGAGAAGCACTCAAGCACTTGGCCGTTTGACCTTGTAATTTAAGGGTTGGTTTTTAATTTGGGTGGTGCCAGTTACCCCGATGTCTTAGTTTGTATCTCTCGCCATACGTTGTTTATAAATTACTTTTGTCCCATGGAGTACATTGTGGTGGTTTTTTTTCCACCTACCTTCGCTTCCAAAGCCGAATGTATTTTGAACATGTATTACACAAGTAAAAAATGTTTAATTTTTGTGCAGTTTACATAAGTACAGGACGCATGCAGCAAGGAGCCGTACTTCCAAATGGTTGTTTTTCCGCGGGCAATAAGACAAGTCGTGCTTACTGTTATGAAAACAACTTTTTGGCACCTTAAGTGCCTTATGTGTCGTCCATTATTATCTGAATTTTGCCTCATATTCAAAAGTCGTCTAGATTCTGAACCCCTCCCTGTGTTGTTAACATGAATATATATTTTTATAATTTTATAAAGTTGTGTTCATAGCTTATTAATCATTTGTACAACACCTGAACTTAATATAACGCGCCTAATGTGCTTAAATGAGAAGTAAAAACATATTTTTCTCAACTAGGTTTTCATCTATTACACTTATCCATGTAGAAACATCAGTGATAACATGGGGTAGGAGTGAAGGTACAGTAACTGTCACCATTCTGGCAAAGTTCTGCATTAATGCTTAAAAAAAGGGATTAAATGAATTCAAATATGCACTTTTTTTGTTGCAAAATATGACTTTTGGGCGTGTATTGTGTACTTCCTAGGCCACTTCAGCCTCACAAACTCTAGCTCCCGCGTAAAAAAGACCGATCAGTCCATAATGTATACATGCTGATCCCCCAGGCAGATTACTGTTTACGCTCGGATTAAAGGTAAGCAGGTCAGGTCAGCCCGTCAACGATAGCCAGCGTGTGCCATATTTAAAATTGGTCGCTGAACTTAAATATCATACCAACTCTCACCAAATATATATGATTCATTAACAACAACATCAGCAGCAACAACAACAATAATAAATAGTACTTTCTGCTTCTTACTAGCAATTAACAATCGATCTATCAGAAAAAAAAGCCATAATGCTCTCAAAGTGAAAACTAAAGCCCCCAAGACACAAGATTGAGCATATTTACTCATCAGGAGAAAGACACCCAGACAATTTGACAATACAACAGAAAAAAATATAACTGAATACAAATACATCATACAAAAAGTAAGAATTGCTAGAATATGAGGATATCTTAAATAGATCTGCTTTTAGATTTTGCTTTTGTAGTTGGCTACGGACAGTGTAGCTCATTTTGCAAACAGACTCTTCTCTATGCAGGCTTGTGATTTTTGTCAAAAAGTTTTTATCAATTTGCAGCATTTCTTATTTATTTCATGATAATGTACCAAGGTGATAAAGGGTGAACTTATATAAGTGTTATCCATATAATTTTTACCGGCTGGGATAGATATATGGTTCAAAAGAAAAAATAAAAGCCAGAGTATATGATATTTTGAAAACTATTGTTTTTCTTGAGAGTATGCTGCGTCTCTGAGCAAGCTTCGGACTTTCATTGTTCTGTTTATTTCAGTCCAATTTATTGATTTACAAATTTAATATTGCATATTCAGCTAAACATTGGTTTCCTGCCCTGCAAAATTGATATAAATGTATGCAAAGCAGTTTGTAGGTAAGTCAATTCCCATTTTATATCTTATTAAACAGAACATTTTATGGAACAGGATTCTCCTCAGTATGGTTTTTAGGCTGAAATACCTCTTACGGTGAGGGTTCTATGGGGCGTTGGATGATAAGATATTTATGGACAAAATGTGGACATAGGTTATGAACAAATTTGTGTCCATAGAGGCCTGACTCTCGCTGTCTCCTACACGACGGAGTACATAGACGGATGATTGACAATAATAGGTGGCCCCTTCGCTGCATTTAAAGAAGACACATAACCACAAACACAGACATGAATGAATGAATGGATGAATAAATGAATAAACAAACAAAGAAACAACGAAAGAAACAAACAAACATACGAACGAACGAACGAACGAATGAACGAACGAACGAACAAACAAACAAACAAACAAATAAATAGATAAACCAGACGAAGGGCATTTTCTGTTGTGCAGCTGACTGGAGATTGTGACAACTGACCAATCAAAACTGTGCGAATATCAAACATAGCATTAAAATAATTTTACAGGTTAATAGGCAAAGTCTACCTGGAAAACGGTCTGTCGCCGAAATTTTTGGCTTCAAACTCGTGTGCTGGCCACAGAATATTAGACGAATTTAGGAAGATTTATCATGCTCCCAGAACAGACAGGATGAGGATAGAACAGAACCATCTGATGAAGGGTACACCAATTTATCATACAAAAACACTTATGATAAATAAAGGAATTCTTTGCCAGATGAATACAGGTTGTCCATTTGGCTTCTTAAATTCCTCATGATGTAATACTTTCCACTTATGCCACTAGATTTAATGCACGGCATGTTGGGTAAGAAATCCACATCAATTAATTTAGTTCCCCAACAGCCACATGAAAAAACCCTTTCACCTAGCCTAATGTCACAATATGCTGATTTTGATTTGCTGTCGTGTTGCCTAATATATTTCAAAAATATATTGCGGGTCACCCAACATTATCCAGTAAATCATTCTGCTTGGGGTAAAAAAAATCTGATCAAACAAAAACCCACAGAAACTATGCAACAAAAGGAAATTCCGAGGTCTGTGTTCGGATGTACATCAAGGGTGATGGGAAACATGTTTTAGTTTCTTTCTTTCTTTCTTTCTTTCTTTCTTTCTTTCTTTCTTTCTTTCTTTTCTTCTTTCTTTCTTTCTTTCTTTCTTTCTTTCTTTCTTTCTTTCTTTCTTTCTTTCTTTCTTTCTTTCTTTCTTTCTTTCTTTCTTTCTTTCTTTCTTTCTTTCTTTCTTTCTTTCTTTCTTTCTTTCTTTCTTCTTTCCCATTCTTTTTTATTTTTTCTATCTATCTTTGGTTTCTTTTTTTCTGTTTTTCTTTTTGGGGGATGGTAAACTGGGCATTTTTCACAACAGTTATATGTTAGATAATTTCTTGCAAGCCAACAAATATTGAAAAAATACTGTTTTTTTTTCAGTTTACTGTGGGAATAAAAAAACCCCTCATCATCAGCACTAAGTATCTACAAGGAACGACAAAATGACCTCGAGTTGTTCATATCATATCACATATGTTCAGTAAAGCATACATTTAACCATCAATGCATATAATACTGTCGTAATATTTTTTTTTTAATTGTTACGATCTCAGTGAATTAGGGTTATCATTCGACATTGTTCTTTTATGGCAAATGTCTCAAGATAGCTGCCTGGCCATTTGAATGTAGACCAGAACGACTGATTTACAATGATATTACTGAACTCGCGTTACCCATTATGTGGGTAATGGCAGCTCTTTGTTAAAGGAAAGTGGCCAGGCGAGGTACAGAAATTCTTTGCCACTGCAGACTGATAACACTGAGAATAGCCTAGCAGCAATCGAACCAATATCACCGCAGCAATAGCCCCTACCGGCAATGTGGTGGCACCATTGTTAAATAAATATCACATTATGACGGGCAAAGTCACCCACGGAACTTTAATTCCGCCATCCAATGGAGTATTTCGTCCAGCGCCTGAAGAAGCGTTGGTATGTAGCAAATTAGACCACCGAATGTCCTGGCCTCCAATATCCCCAACGACATGGGCAGGTCGAGGGTCAAGCCTGACAAGTCAAAGGAAGGCTCCAGCATGGTTTTAGTGACGGCGGTCTTAGCCATAAGCTTATCATATATTTCTTTCCTGTGAGGACTCGTGCACACGCCTTCCACATTGGACAGTGTAATCTGAATGCAATCCAAAACAGATCTGATTGCGTCCACAATAGCCAGGAACTCACTGAGCATGTCTGCGTTACCCGTATGTCGCCCCATGCTGCGCCTGGCGTGAAGGTATTCCAAACATGAGGCGAGTTGTCCCGTAGTTCTCACCACTCTCAGTTCTATCGGTTTGGACACTTCAAGGGTGTAGAGAAAGGCGCCGATATTCTCTTGTAATGTATGAAAACGTTCTCTGCTGTGTGCTAATTTAACTTTAACCATCTCGTTACATTCACCAAGTCTATCCAAATTCCGCTTCTCGCCAACGTAATGTGGTGCTGCAACACAGAATATAATAATCTTGCCAATACAAAGTGTCAAAATAAATGTTATTCAACGAGAGAGAGAGAGAGAGAGAGAGAGAAAAAAAAGCCCCAAATCTTTCAAAGAGCAGGGGAAAAATAAGTAAATAGTAGGCATTACCAGTCAAAAAACGCCATGCCAGCGCTAACAATTACCGCTCGAAATTGCACTGACTGTGACCTTCCTGGTAAATTTCTGTGTGTGTCTGTTCTGCTGTGACAACACAGTTACTCTAAAGCTCATGCCAACTGTCTTTAATTTTATGGCCTGATGTACAGACCAAATACATGCAATGATATATCACTACATATCAATGTTTATCATGTTGACTTTTTACAGCAGTTTGCTATTGACATACTACCATTGGAAAAATGGCAAAGGGGGCATTCTTGTTTGCTTCTCACAGTACAATTTGACTTTTCACAGAAAACATAAAATTACTTGCAGCTAGTAGACATATTATCGTAATACACTGTGAAGTCTACATGCCGGTTGCCATAGTCAAGTTTATCACGCACCAATTAATTAAAGCAAAACCACAGTGCACAACACACATTTTTGTGAATCTCCTTTGCTCAACACTTTATAACTGCCCCCGAACACAGTAAAAACTTTATTATCTTGATAAGATGTTTTAAGGAAATTATTCTGCATTTTATTAAAGAAGAATTAATTTCTCTTAGAGTTTCTTATTTTATTTCAAGAAAAAAGTTTGAAACCTCTTCTCGAAACATGAATACTGAGAAATCAATATATATATATATATATATATATATATATGTATATATGTATATATATGTATATATATGTATATATATATGTATATATATATATATATATATATATATATATATATATATATATATATACATATATATATATATATATCTTTTTATCGTAAGAAATTGATTCCTGTTTAAAGAAAATGTAGAATAATTTTTATGGTTTCTTTAAAAATTTCCTAGTCATTATGATGATTATTATTTGCTATGAGATAGTTCTGTGCTTCATACATAGCTGTGAGGCTAATTCAGAAATAAAATTAGGCAATTTGCAATTGCTCACAGCTAAACAATAAGGAGACCCACGTCGTTGGTGGACGTTTCTAAACACAGTGCAGTGAATTTCAAAACAAAGTTGTGCTTGTAAATACAACGGATTAGGAATTTTACTCAGTTTAGTAATGCTGCACACTTGACAAATCTCAGACCATTAGACATAGAGCTACAACACAGGTACAAGCTACAGTATGACTACTTATTTGCTGGATGGAGCGGGCATGAATATGAGACTAAATGGTGGATATTACTGGCATTTAATAGGTGCGATTTGGCCGTTAAACTGTTTGTATGAAATTATGTAACGGTACATTGCATACGCACCTTAAAAAGATTCATGTGTGTTACTATATTTTCCCCAAAAGATGTAACATTCAATTCTTGACTAAAAAACATTGTGTGCAATTCCAAATTATTCGTGTTGCGTACCTATTGCTTTAAGAGAGAGAGAGAGACAAAAAAAGATAGAGAGAGAGAGAGAGAGAGTTTTGTTGACATTTATAATAGAATTAATCATGAATGTATTTGAATAATCTGTCAACCGAATGAAGCGCATTGTTTTGTCTTTAGCCTCTCAAAGTTATGCAAATTTTACCAACGTGTAAACTGACATTTCCAATTCTGGAGGCTAAAAAAAAAAACACAAACAAACAAACAAACAAAAAACCTCATACTGGGGAAACCGAAATGATGCACAGTCCTGGTGAATTTATAAGTGACGAATGCACAAGCTTAAGACAGCCGATTCCTTTCCTTATAATACTGGTTTAAATGTTCTTTTTTTCAAGATTAAGTCACCCCCCCCCCCCGAAAAAACAAAAACAAAAAACAAATGAAACAAAAAACAAAACAAAACAAAAAAAATCTCCTCAGGTTCCTGATTCGTTACGACAGGAAATGTGTTGCACCGGCGACATTCCTTTTCTTTAGGAAGGTATCGTAATTGTTTTGTGTACAACAACAACAGCTGATCAGTAAACAATCTACAATAAACGCAACAAATTGCAGGACAGCTGCTACCTTGTCAGTGAATCTTTTGTTACAATATCTGCTCTTGGTCAAAAGTTTTCTTTAGGACAATGTGTTGGGGGTAGAAACAAAATAGTTAGGCCGATCCCGATTCTAGAGATCAGGAGTTCAAACAGTCATTCAAATGTATCACACCAGGTAAGTCAAGCGGGCGACTACCACTATGTATCATGAAACTTACTGCGCTAATGAAGAGAAAATATTTCCGACGTTTCTGGCAAATATAATAGAATGAATCAACACCACATATTCACTCGAAATTGATCATACTTACGTGGTCTGCAAGCTTATCCATCATATTCATATCTGAAAGTTTTTTTGTTTCCAAACTTGAACGGTATTTAACTTTCACATTTGGGGATTAAAGAGAGTAGTCACGAAAGAGTAACGTTTTACCCATACCACAGATAAGCACATGACTAATGGATTTCAACCATCTGTTGTCCAGTGTTCAAGAACATGTCATCACACAGTCATATAACTAACTATATGCGGGGTGCTTGTATCCTTGTTTACCGGCTCTGAAAGAGGGCTTAGCTTTGGGGGGGGGGGGGGGGGGGGGGGAGGTTGTCGTTTACCAAGTATTGCAAAATTGGCCAATGAACATGAACACCATATGTGATGATGTAAACATCAATTTTCCTTTTCAGCACATTGAACGAAATAATGATATGAAGCAAAGCAAAAACAAGATTTGGGAATGGGGGGGGGGGGGATCAGTGCATAATATGTTTGCAAGCTTTGGCGTAAAATCAAGTTCACAGGAGGTGAGATGCATAATGAGAGACGACAAAAAGCGAATTTGAGTCAACTATAGGGGAAGATGTTTACCTATAAAGCGTGTGCAATATTCTCTAACCCAGCTGGTCATGAGGGTCAATATAGTTGTACGGATTTAAGATAAAACTTGAACATTTACAGCAGAACAGTCCATAAGACGTGTCATAACCAAACCCCAGCTGATGTGAAACTCAAAATGAAAACTTGTGTTGTTCTCCGCGTTCCTTATTTATGGTTGCAGAAAAACGTGTAGCATATGTCGAAATTTGAAAGTCCCCATCCTAATATAAATAGAAGACATACTAAATGGAAGCTGTAAAAAATTAGTATATTTGTCAATGTATTGTGTTGATCCACGCAGTCTGATATCATCAGAAGAGGGTCAGAACAAAATTCCAGCTTGTTGTGGATATATCCCACGCACTTGCCGCCATATTATTATTGTCAACCAGGATAACTTTAATTCTCTTGAGGCACACAGCGTATCAGTGATGTTTTGTATCTATGCATCGAGGAACAAGGAGGATGCTGGGATAGAAAATGAAGAGATGATTGGGTCGGGGGAGGGCAAAAGACGGGTAATTCACAACGAACAAGAGGGCTGTGTGAACAGCCATTACTCAGCTGACATGGATATACATTCACCCAAAATAAATCCCAACCTGAGCTGACCTTGACTTCAGCTAACTGCTTGAATTGGGTTAATGTGAATAAAGCTGATCTTATATTAGCTTTTAACTCAAAGTGTATGGATATGAATGACACAGATAATTAGCTTCGTGACCTGATTTACTAAGATTACACCGAAGTCCACCCGCACCAAGTGAAAAGGGGATCTGGCGTACGATTTTGGATATAATTACACAACCATAATGCACATTATATTCCTATTCCAGTCATGCAAACGTGTAGTATACTTTTTCATTGCATTATTTCGAAACTATATTGCGACTCAGGATTAAATAACAACGCCACTTAACACAAATATTTGGTACAAATTCAGTCAAGCTGCATTCAAACCAAGCTTGAAGAAAATACGTCGTGATAGGAAAAGATGTAAATTAAAAAGATACACAAACAGTTGTGACAAACAGAAAAACTGGTGCCACCTGTTGTATAAATGAGGATTTACGAGTATCAAAAGTGTCCCTAGGCAATTGCAAAGCCATTAGCAAAGAAACTCTTGAAAAAATGTTTCAAGGTTTTTGTGAAAAAGGAACAAAATGTCATAAAAAGTGAAAAAAATCAATGAAATATGTCTGAATATGCATAATTGAGACCTACCCAAGGTATATCCCCACTAAGTTTAAAGCGGATCTGGTGTATGATTTTGGAGGGAAGTACATGTATGATGCATGGTAAGTAATACTTATTATGTAGAAACCATGCTAAAGGCTGTTCTTACTAATCATTAAACAAGCTTAAAAAATTCCCGAATCGGGAGCTATAGTCGGGCAATGCAGTGAACCCCATGGTTGGAGAAGGAAGCAAGGTAATTTCTCACCAAGTTTGAAACGAATCCATTTTTTCCAGTTTCACGCATTTTGGGATAAGTTGAATGCGACAAAAGTTCACAAAATTTATAGCAAATATAAAATAGAACGGAATGCCACCTGTAGACAGGAGAGCATAAAGTGTGACAGTATCCAGAAGTGTTCCTGTAGAATTCCACGCAATTGGCCAAGGGGTTTCAGCGAGGAAGATTTTTTGCCTCCAAAATGGACGAACAAAATCATTAGAAAAGAATCCAAAAAGCAGTGGAGTGTCTTTATATCAATGCACTTAACAGCGACACATCAAGATATTTGCCCACCAAGTCGGAACAGGATCCAACAAATGTTTTTTGAGAAGACGAAAATTTTAGTCGTTGACGAACGACGACGGACAGACGACGACTAACGGAGGACCATAAAATAAATTCAGCTGGATGACGAACAAACAGAGTAAAATTTGTTCAATGTAACTATTTTATATCATTGTTAATCAATATCTCATGTGGGACGAACTTATTTTGGATAAACAAACAGGTTTTCAAAGATTCTTACAGTCATCGGGATATAAAGGTTGTCGTGAAATGTTTATGAAGGACATTGCGCAGAAATGTGGCTTTGAACAGAATTAATATTACAAACCGTCCATCTCGTCCTAAGAAGGAGAATGAACCTGGACAAAGCACTAAGCCGTGATGTTTCTCTATAAGTTTGAAGAATCTTATATAAGTGTTTTCACAGCCAGAATTTTGACCTAAATGCGTTTATTTCCCGTTACACCAAACATTTTGTTTATCATTAAGACGAAGAGAGCAAACAGCAATATGCAGCATTAAAACAAATAGCAACATAACAAGAGTATATGCTGTTGGTCGATCTAAACGCAATGATAATGTAGTTTCTTTGTTTCAAGTAACAACTTATACACAAAACTGTTGACAAATTCAGTCATTATTTCCTTGTATTTGGGGTGTGACCTGACTTCATGAGTGTATCAGTTTGAAAAGAATCGACACATTTGTCGTGTCTTTATTGAATTATAATTTGAATTCTTGAATTATCTAGGAAGTAATAGGTCATGCGAAAAAATATGCATGAATATTAGCTACACTTCTAATATTTTAAATTGTTAAATCTCAATTCCTGTATTCCATGTAATCAACAATTTTTCAACCAGTTTTCTCTCATAAAACATGCTGTCTCTGCTTCGCAACATGCGGTGCACATTTGATCTCAGGCGTCGCCAAACTTTCTTTGTTCAGATCCCCCAGCATCTTGTATCCTTCAGACATCCGTGCAGAGCACAACACGAAGAAGCTCGTCACAAGCATGTGTACAGAATTGAGATGATCTTCGCATCCGAACTTGAAACATGAATAAAGTGAATCTGGTTGCTACAGCAACAAAACAGAAATATTGTGACTTGCTACCACAATTTCACTCAAACATGAGGATAATATACTGAATGTCAGGGCATGAGTGGCTTCAATGAAAGCACGTATCGTCTGTAGGGCGATACTGAATGTTGCCAGTGTAACAATTCAAATGTGGTCTGACAGGCACCATTCAACACACTGCCCCAATTACATGCAGTCTTTTTTCAAAGGTGCTGGATTTTCTAGGGCACGAAAACAGTGTGGTGGAAATTGAAAAACTAAATTTGGGATATATATATTTCTTGCACACAGACTTACCTGTAGGTGTTGTTACAGTGACCACTG
This sequence comes from Hermodice carunculata, assembly GCA_964020975.1. Lineage (NCBI taxonomy): Eukaryota > Metazoa > Annelida > Polychaeta > Eunicida > Amphinomidae > Hermodice > Hermodice carunculata. The sequence continues at coordinate 14,533,952 of OZ026613.1, read as the reverse complement.
GTTCTCTGGGAGATCGCCGAGAACATGGAGAAGTACCATTATGACTGACTTGGCGCATTGCCATGCGGGCGGAACTTACATTCTTATCAACACAGGAAGTGACGTCATTATTATTCAGTGACATTTTTTCCGTTTCCGGTGACAACATGAGTTCTTGGCGGCACCTTTCAAGATCTTCTGGTTTTATACGAGCCTTTAACTCTATATCGTCCACTTCAAGTTCACGTAACATTGCATTCGTGACCAACACTTTTGCAAAAATCTCTCCAAGTTTGTTGGTCTCACATAATGATTCAAGTTTGTTCAATGCAGATAAGGTAGAACACTGTACTGTGATAATTAAGCTTCCATTTTTAATGCGCTTAATGGTTATTCCATCTAGTTCTGGAAGTTTAGCGAGCGTCTTTATATGCGCTCTATGATGTCTTAGCACCAAGTTGTAGTATAAGAGAATTTTGTCTTGGCATATATTGACCCAGGATACGTCGTCTGTACATTCCATGTCCAAACTGGAAACTTCGACCTTTACGGACAGCTCGCCTGCAACACAGGATTTAACATAAGTACGGATGACAGTTAATAGAGCGTCTATTCGTATAATGTGAAGACTGGTCAGGTAATAAACATGGGGAGCTGAGTCTTTGTCACGGAAGCAGACACAGACTTCACTGTTATTTATAATGTAAAGACATCCAATTCTAAACCTATCTTGCTCAAAATAACTGAACCAGCCTCTCTAAATGCCACGTGGTGCAATATCTATCTATCTATCTATCTATCTATCTATCTATCTATCTATCTATCTATCTATCTATCTATCTATGTATCTATCTATCTATCTATCTATCTATCTATCTATCTATCTGTCTGTCTGTCTGTCTGTCTGTCTGTCTGTCTGTCTGTCTGTCTGTCTGTCTGTCTGTCTAAGTCCGCATGTCGATCTAATTTTTGTTTTTATTTCGCTCGATCACATTCTGCTGAATATGACTGCACGGGTCAAGGCTTATGTAAGGGCTATTCGATCATCCAAATTGATACATGAACTCATGCAAAAATACATATTTGCACATAAATTCTTTTCTTTGGCATGTCTTTCTTAAAATAAATTTGTTTGGTTTGAAATAAACGTCACCTGGCGAACTAAAGGCATGACCACATATTTCACTCATATCGTTCCGCAATTCCATTACGAGTGGTTGCATTCGTGCCATTTTCCGCTTTTTTTTCTGACGGGCATATTCACAAAACAGATTACACTACTTTGAAAATGCCATATTTTGAGTATTTATGCCACTTAAAAGCATCAGCAAAAAGTTCGTCCTTACGCAGTTCTACAGCAAGATGTCGACAACTCATTAAAAAATATCGATTAGTTCAGATTTTGATTAAAAGTGGAAAAAATGATTATACAAGAAATTGTTTTTTATTGAAGTTTAATAGAAACTCTTTAATGGAATAGGCTTATAATTCGAATAATGAATTAATTGGGTAATCCGATATGTACCTAATACCACGTAAAGTAGGTAATAAATCACTAACTGAGTGGTTATATAATGCAGGCCTACCATTAATATTTACAATGCTTGAGGCATATCATTTCGTGAACCCTTATAGATGCCACAGGAATATATATATATATATAAAACCCTTCCTAAAATACTGTAACAATAAAATCATTTTTCAAATACAATTTTTTCATTCTTCAAGGAAGGTCACTAAAATAAGCTAAGATGCTGGTATTAACTGTTTCTGCTTTGGTAGGCGTTCGCATTGGCGGTCTGTTATTTCAAAATGGAACTCAATACATATTAAACACAAACCTACCTTAGTTTACTAGCTACGGAAATCACCCAAATGGGTCTATCGCCTAATAACCTTCCCCTTTCCCCCTCCCCAATACGAAGCTCCAGGACCAATGGGGCGTTGGGTCCACTGACCATGTCAACATTTCCCGAAAACGACTCCCAACAATTCACGGAATGGATCATAAACATCATAATGACTCTCTCTCTCTCTCTCTCTCTCTCTCTCTCTCTCTCTCTCTCTCTCTCTCTCTCTCTCTCTCTCTCTCTCTCTCTCTCTCTCTCTCTCTCTCTCTCTCTCTCTCTCTCTCTCTCTCTCTCTCTCTCTCTCTCTCTCTCTCTCTCTCTCTCACACACACACAGAATCGATTGTATCTGGGTTAATTCTGTGCTAATTTACCTTAGAACTTTGGCGATTTGATATTGGGCTGCAAGATTTAAGTTTGTAATCAGGGGTGGATGTTATTTGAGGGCATGACCACGAAGAGGAAGGGAAGACACCCTTGGACGGCAAATTCATATTGCAAGATTGATTAATTAAATGCATTTCATGTATGCGAAGCTTCGTGTGTATAAAGAAAATGAGAAACACTCCTTAAAGGTTATTCTTTAAGCAGGATTCAGAGCAAGTAGCTCCTCATCTAGATTGTTGTTCTTCTGTGCTAGTGTTTCCGCAATAAGAGGAAGGGGGGCATGGACTAGGGTGCATCTGTGTGTCCATTCGATTTCTTTTTATCTCACATTTGCCAGGGAGGTGTACCCTTGCTATTCCGGATCAACATTGTATTTTACAGACAGTTTAGGCCCACCCCTTCGTCACTGTTTTTATCTTGAAGGGCATGCAGAGAGATCTACAATGCAGACTTGGAACTGTTGGTTACCGTAACTGGAGCGAGTAGAAATTTAAGGCATTGTTGGATGGTACCCCAGGTGCTGGCAAACCTACCTGCATAATCCCTTGGATTATACAAATTTATTTGAACACAGAAAAAAAAATCGATATAACCTACATATGATACCACGATGTTATATAAGGCTACAGCGCTGGTGACTCCATGAGCTAAAAAGCTGTTAGCTAAAAAACATCACTGTCACATACTTTTATGCTATCTCTTTGGTTAAAATGAGTACTTTAAGTCTTTTAATTATCTTGAGTGCTCTGCGCAAGATATTAACCCTAATCATGAGAGCATGATGGGCCTATCTAAAAGAAAAAAAGTTACTCTAATACCAGGGAAAATGTACTGGCAACGTGCAATGTATGTATGTATGTATGTATGTATGTATGTATGTATGTATGTATGTATGTATGTATGTATACTGCTACGCCAGGTAGTACTGATGAGCCATTTTTATTACTTTAATAGTTTAAGTCGTCATTGAACTTTTACTTATATGCATGAACACCTGATATCAAGGTATCTACCACACAACAGCAATTCATGGGTGTTGAGTGTGTCTCAACAACAACAAACTGCCACAAAGTGCATGCATTCATGCATCGTGAGCGGGAGAGAGTTAATTAGTGACAGCTCTGCGGTCATATACATCTTGATGAATTTACTTTTACAAAATTACACTCCTGCATTTCACAAACCTTTTCGTAGTAGGAAAATTTGTAGGGGATACATACAAGACCAACCAAACCAGCAAACAAAAACTTTTTGTAGTCAGAAAATGTGTAGGAGATACATAAAAAAGCTCAGAAGCTTGATGTGCAATTTTATTTGGAAGTCCATAGTTCAGAAAGCTGGTTTGGTAACTTTTGACGACGAAAATGGTCAAGAGAAAACAAAAGAATTTTGTGTGCAGATAGCACTGTGGTATTACAGCAGAATCAGCATCAGTAAAACCAGTTGTTTAACGTTGAATCAAGTGCTAACTGCTTCGAAACAGATGGGAACGCGTACTTACAGATAGGCGTTAATGATTCAGAGCAAAGAGAAGAATAAAAGCAGTTGGTATACCTGTATTCTATCATATGCTCATTAGACATGAAGAATGTAAGGCATTGGCTAAATAATCAGTGGTATGTATTACAATTTTATCCAATTAGTACTCGAGGTAGAATACGCGTTGAACTGGAAAATGTAACCAAACGTACATTTGCGCACTGCAGCATCAATTTTTACATCTATTTCTAAGAACCTTAAGATCCTCAGTAACACCGGACACTACTTCGCACCCTCAAAGAAGCTTTTCAAGCCGCAACGCACATATCTGAACAAGCTGCAAGATGAAAATTATAAAAGATCGAGTCTTTCAGATCCAGAGGCCTCGTGTCCGCAAAGGTCAGATTTTGCAAACCGTTTGTAAACGCTTGACCATAAAATTGGCCGCCTCTGTGAATTGATCCAGCTAATTTAAATCCAATACATTTTACAGCTATTTGCACTGCACAGAATAAAATCAATCTGTTCAATGCTGTACGTGACCAAATGCTGTATAGATTAAAACTGAGTCGGCAGTGTTTGCAGGTTGTTCTTGGCAGTGAAACACGCTCTACATATATGATTTTCATATTCAATATATTTTCTGTTCAGGAGACATTTACGTTGTCAGCTGTGTTTGCTGGTGGTTCGTGGCAGCAAAGCACGCTGCATAAATATGATTTTCATATTCAATATATTTTCTGTTCAGGAGACATTCAAGTAAAAACAATAAAACCATCGATATGTGAAATCCGGACATTTTGCCTGCTTGAGCTACCTGGTAACGATTAACAAGAATGAAGCCTTATTCTGGTGTTTTGCTCACACTTATGAGTGCTCTCTGCGCCCTTGGCAGCTGCAAGACGCCAAGCAGGCATTGCAGTGGCTCTATTACCTTGTGTAAGACTGCGTCAACCCATATTCCACTTTAAAAAAATACGTGTATACATCCGTGTATATAGTATGTCAACAATGAACATCAAGTGATTATTGCCACGCATTTGCTCTTGTCACACAATTACGCAACATACCCATGGATTCGAATATCAGATGTGAAGTTTATATGCAACAACCAACTAATCTTGAGGGGAAGAAAGGACACATTAAGTTCCTGATTTTGCTTTACATAGCACCTTGAAGAACATGAATAAGCTTGATACGACACAAATGGTTCAATATTGCCATGTTGAACTTCTCGTGGTGTGTTTTGCAGTAAATGGGATATCGCACGAAGAGTGCAAATACAATAATTATTCATGAAATGAACAGCTGTATTTAGACAAAACTGGAAGACAAGGGAGCTGCATTTTTGGGAATGGAAGATAACAGGTCCAAAACAGCTGAATATATTCTTATTACGCCTAAGTAATTAATTGTACTCCTGCGGCTAGCAAACGAAATAACCAGTTTATATAAATTATAACAAAACATTACTGGAAAACTACAGGCCCTAGGTGATATACAGTATCAGGAATATCCCGCACGTTTCCTTCTTGTTTATTTCGTTTTCATTTCAAAATCATTTAAGTACACCTGTACATTTCATTCATAATCAGAAATTGTACTTCTTTAAAGTTAAAAAAACCCCAAAACACTGAAAGTAACAACAACAAAAATCCGCTGCAAGTAAAGTTCCAGACATTATCAGGTGATAACTGGCCAAATAAAATGAAGGCAAAAAAAATATGCAGAATAACAGGACTGACATTGCTGCTGTGACCATGAGGGATATTGAGCATTACTTAATGGAGACTAGTAGCTAACTTAAATTAGATTTGATTTGATTTCCCATAATGTTCTATTCTGTTCTTTGCTTTTTCTTAATGCATTGACGATATTAAGGATTGTAAAAACATCGGTAACATAAATAGGCACACACGGATAATGCACTTTTGAGGATTTTCAGTCAAAGCCCTCTGGCGGTGAAGTGCGGATTCAGTCTAAAATGTGCCCGACTCTGACTTTATCGTATTTTCCACTTTCCACAAATAGCCATACTTAGATATGTAAGTATATATTGTACTTTCTTGACGTTGCTTTTGATAGTTCAGTGATATGGCTTATTTGCTAGTGTTAGATGTGAGAATGTGCACATAAACGCTCACCAAGACTGCGAGAGCCTCTTTGCCGACTGACCGGATGTCTTGGAGGGGCACTCTTGCGCCGCTGTATCGATGTAGGTCTTGTAGAGACACTTGGTAGAGCCACAGGTGGGGTAGGAGAAAAGTTATGTTTTGCTCGATCTATGTGCGAGGGATTCTGCTGGGAAGAATTATGATTGTTCCTTGGCTCAGATGGTAGTTGAGGTGGTGGTGTTGGAACTGCAAAGTGGATTACACAAATAAATTCAAGTTTTCCATATGTACTGATCAGGTTAAGAACGTGACAGACCTCAGTTTGTTATACCCACTTGAAAAGTATATGTTGCTGGACGCAAGTGTTAAAGTCTATCTGTTATATGGACTGAAAAGCAGTCATATTTAATTATTTACTTGATCACAAGTACGGCAAACCTGTGGGTTCCGGATCGAATTCACGAGTAGGGTCAACAACTATATGTGATAATGTAGGTTCCAACATATCATTTGTATACTAGTAATCTATGCACATGTCATGAAGCAAAGAAGTGTAATAAAGGGATAAAAAACCTGCTCTTGTTCTGGCTCCAATATCACTGACAGGTCGGGTTCGGGAGGCAGCCGAGGTCTTCCTGCGCAGCGACCCTCCGCCACCTCCTTTGCGGATGCGTACAGTCATATTTGAAATGGATTCTGCAATGGTAAAAAATGTTCCCTTATTGTATTTCAGATATTTTTTTATCAAGCCTTCAACAAAGTGAACTTCAACCAATTTACGCTGCACAGCCTATAAATAGTAACAATGACTATAATATTAGTAACAATAACATCAATGGTAATAGTAATAATGATGATGCTAATAATAAGAAATGTATTTAGTCAGGGTTATACATGTATACTGCGGCTCTTCCATGGGACCATTTAGGAGTTACATGCGAACCAGACATGCCAGAGCTGTCTCCCTGGAGTGGTCCTCTGTGGAACGAGATTGGCCTATGGACAAGGCTTCATAATCTGGAAAGGCATTTGTAGACAATTTTCCTTCCAAAGTCTCACTAAATATATAGAAATGAAATTAGGCAGATGTTGTTTCCGTCGGCCAGACAGTAGGCTTTAAAAATAAGGATAATTTTGTAAGTTTTCAAATCGTTGAACTTTTACAACTTTTAATATTCATAAATATATTTTCCCCAGCAGACAACAAACTATCAATGCGGCGATTTTTATTTGCCATGGGGAGACTGAGACAGTTGCTGTTGCCTTTGACAGCTCAAGCTCACGCAATCCTTTGGCACTGATTCTTGGAATACGATATGCACCGTATGATCATAAACACCATTTTGCACTATGTTTAACCGTTACAGTGCCTTAGAGACAGAGTATGTGTTGAGAAAATAAAGAATTCCTGCTAAAATACTCGAAGACTGATACCAAAAATGTGTGGTTTTTATCAGAAGAAAGCTCCTGAAGGTAAATACACAATCTATTCGATCTGGTACTACTTTCTGTTCATGTCTGAAAATATGTTATTTTGGCATTTTTGGTGGCATTGTTTCTGCAGTGCAAGGAGCTACTAGCACATGTTACCTGGTCTCTTAAATTAATCCCTTTCAAACGAGCCGAGAATATACACCTTAAATGCAAATAAAATGGTGAAAGAGATTCGTTTAAGAATTTTTCCTTTTCCTTGTAGTATAAAATAAGATTAATGTAATGTTCGATCTGGAAAAGTGACTTTACCTTTTGGCCAAATATCACAGAAACATGAATCCCGTACATAATAAACTTCCATACTCAATTGACAGCAAGTTTTGCAGAATCTGTATGCACTTAAGATCGAACTCAAAATTCAAAGTCGTATAAACAGAAGCTAAAAAGTGTTTTCTTTGTTGTTGTAAAATTCTGGATATTTCTCACAAAATATTCAAGACACAATGGTAACATTTGTGCTATTATAATCTCAACTCATATGTCTGTAAAAAACGTATCAGCAGGGACGTGCTATATAGCACGTCCCTGGTATCAGGGATGTTTCAGAACTATACACTAGAATCTCCAATTAAGACCACCTCCATAAAGAGAACATTTCTATATTAATACCACCAATTTATAGACCTATTTTGATTTCCTTAATTAAATTATATCCTCATTAAGACCACTCCCGTATTAAGACCACATTTTCAGTCCCTTGGGTGGTCTTAATAGAGATATTCCATTTTATCTGTTTGTTTATCATGGTGATACAAAAAAATTAAAAATGCTTTTGTGAAATTGATAAAGTTTGTGGGACTCTTCATTTTTGATATGCATTTAAAAAAACTGAACATTTCTTAGAAAATCCCAGATACGTTTCCTCTCTAGAGAATATTTATTGCGTGAATCAGTTTTTATTAAATTAAAAAAATCGTTTTAGATAAATGTCCATGATACAGGGACATTTTAGAGCAGATACCTATTGTCAGAAACCAGGATCCAAATGTCGACACGGTCCGTTGACCACCACGTTAAACTTGAAAATCTTTTATGCATTTCTTCAGTTTGCACTGGGGCTAGGCACATAGTATAGAAGGAATACAACAGTAAGGACACAAAAGATTTAAATTAAATAACCCTTAGGATAGGCGTCTACTTGCCATATTTAATCTTTCTTGCCCGCATTTCCCTTAATACTGTGACAAACATTTTGGTGCATACTTGATCAAAAGAAAGAAGGGAGGGTTTGATTTTAGATAAGATCTCCTGTCAGTTGGATCCAATTTCTCGTGTCCAGAAAAACATTATTGAGCAATGTTTATATCTTTTGTCTTGAACATTTGTTGTGGGATTCTCTGTAATTTTATCAATTCCATGATGACAGCCTGTCTCAAATTCATTGAGGGTCTTTGTGAAGAAGAAATCTGTTTATCCCACTCTTCAGCTTGTATGTGAAAATTTTATGTGCAACGCCCAAGGTGCTTGGTAATCATAAAATGGCTTTCGTTCCATGGCCCACTTGACTCTCACGAGCAGGTTCTGTTGTGTGTTCCATAGCAAGTCAACTTTCGCATAAACTGTTGAAGCCTACATGGTATATGTTCTTTTATACCTCTATACTAAACGTCATGTAACTTTTGTGTTCGCTTCAGACAAGCTGGTTTGAAACATTGATCATAAAGAACATGGGGAAACGGATTGATTCATCTCATCATTTGGCGTCAAAATCTACTGTGAAATGAAAAGATCAATATGTGTTTTTTTTTCTGTTGGTCTCTGCTATTATTCGCAAGTACAATGCGTTGCTGATACGATCATTTTTGTGCGAGATAACCACAGGTTTAAGTAACTAAGTATCTTCAAATCCTGAGCGTCAGGGGGAGAGGTAGCAAGTAAGACAAAATTCTCCGCAGTCGTTAAACATCGATCGATAAAATCCAACGTAAAAGAATCCCTTTACATTAGTACAGGCTGTATTTTCCAGCTTACTCTATGAAATATAATAAATTGGACACTTAAACAGGCAGCTTAACATGCTAAATGAATTAGAATTGTCGTTCTGCGGTTGATCTGACATAGTTTGATTTAAATGCAAAGGGGAATGCAACCGTGATAATTATATCAATCATCTGGTAAGTTGCTGCTTGGGTGTAGTGAAATGGGAAGGGGGTGGGTAGTTACTTCTTCGTGTATTTTGTACATGTGTATCATACATCTTGCCTCACAAACGGCACCTCAGATAATTCTAACAACAGCGCAAATAATAATATGATCACCGGTGATCATTTAAAATAAACATGAATTGTTGTTTCCATATATTTTTTGGAGCAAACCGTTGGGCATTTGTTAGAGATCTTTGACAAAATGCATTTCTGAGTAACAAATACCCACTTGCGCATTCATAGGACTATCTCCTCTCCAGAACCTCATTGAATGGGTCCCTGAATCAGATAAGGATGCAATCTAATGGACAATGCTTGAAATATGTACATTGCATGTCAGTACATCATAGACTGCAGCTGCCCAGTTGAAAATTATGGTGCATGTGGAAACGAATGAGATGACAAGACGATTACGCGTGGTTATCAAACACACCTACAGGCATCAGTAAATGGCGCTTTCTGGCAACTAAAGCAAACAAATATTTTTTTTTTGTCTTTTCTGATGTTCATTGCATTAACCTATACAAAGAAACAAAGAAACAAATAAATTTAAAAAAATAAAGAACTCTTGCGATCCCTCCGCGATACATACATATATATATATATATATATATATATATATATATATATATATATATATATATATATATATATATATATATGTATATGTGTGTATATATGTATATATATATATACAGATATATATTACTTTTATTATCATTATTATTATTATTATTATTATTGTTATTATTATTATTATTATTATTTTTATTATTATTATTATTATTATTATTATTATTATTATTATTATTATTATTATTATTATTATTATTATTATTATTATTATTATTTCTACCAAACCAAAACTGCTACTGGTCGCACGTCCTGCTAACTATACTTTTTATGGCGTAGTCTTGTAAACACAATCGGCAGGGTATGTGTAATTGCAAACAAAGAGCGCAACCTCTTTCTCGAATGAAAAATGACAAGAACAAATAGGATAATTTCTGGAACATGATGAGGAATGTATATAAAGTACTGATGTTTACATTTCTGCTTAGGGTTTATTCCTGCACCATTGCCTCAAAATGGCCTATTAACATGCTGTTACCACACTGTGACCGTGATATTTCTGCAGGAAAGTTACCCTCATGACCCCGACCAATAATAGTTCAAAATTTTGTCTTGAGCAAGCCGAGTGGTATATTGTGAAAGTATATTGCTGACCAGGGACACTTCCTACATATTGTGAAAGTTCATATTTCCTTTTTCAAACTGCGAAAAATGATAATAGAAAACTATTGGTGGGTGCAGACGACACTTGCAATTTACCAAAAACATCTGTAGTGAGAGAGTAGTGGTTAATACATTGTATTGTTGCTATAAGAAACGTCAACAAGGGTACAAACTACCCTATCAGCGGTAAACACATTGGGTTGGCCCGAAGTGTATTTTATTAACATCTTAGTACGCAAATAATGGGTGCAAATCATGGGCAACCGCTAACCGTATATGGTCCCTTTGGCTAGTAACCCCACCATTGATACCTCAGGTCACGTATTTTTGCCTCAGTGGATTCAAGGATATGCACATATCTCTGATATCTTGTGTCAGCAATATTGTTTTCGAAACCTCCATATGTGCAACAGTTTGCAGCGAAATGTTAGGCTTGACAGTTAATCGAAGTCCGGCCAACCTTCAGCAGACTCACGGTGGCAAACAGGCAATGAGCGAAGTTTGCTCATGCGTTTGTGTCAATGCACAATAAGCTATCAGAACAAAAGCACCAAAAACTAGGATTTGATTTGGTACACGGACCCAGAGATCTGTGAACTGTGTCAAAAGTGACTGTACGGAGAAGAAATAGAGCAAGACCAGCCACCGTAAACCTTGATAACGCCAACACAAGTATACCAAATATATTTAGCCGATCGGTATCCTCTTATTGCAATTTTCTGCTCGGTTTAATATAGTGATTGGAAAGGGGCTGGATTTCCTACAGTTTATGGCTCATCGTGGAGTCTAAGCCTCGAAAAGTGACCTTCCATGTACTGTCTTTGTGTGTATAGAAAGGCAAATACAGAGTTTTTTGTTCTTCTGTACAATTTAACCCTAAACCTTGTAAAGTATGTAATGGTGATATCGCGCTGGCTATGATCACCTGAAAATGCAGTCTGCCAAAAGAGGGTGACATTTCAGCCACATTTATCATTTCTCCAGTGTACCGAATTTAATTGAACAGTCATCTGATCCGGTGGCGAATATCTTACTCTCCTTTCAAGATGGAATAACAAAACAAACAAACAAACAAACAAACAACGAAAAACAAAAAATAAAAAACAAGCAAAAAAAAAAAAAAAAAAAAAAAACCAACACCCCCCCCAAAAAAATCCCTCCCAAACCAACCTTCCCCACCACAATTTTGGCATGTGGACACTTTTGTCATTGAAGATGGACGAGCCCAATTTGGGCCATGCACCATTTTTTGTGCATAAGTTAATTATGGAGTTCATGTATAGCGTCCATTACCTTAGGTGATCAAAAAACGTCTTTTGCTTTTCTCTGTTAAATACATCATCAATACCTTCCCTCGCAACAAGTGAAAGTGCACTGTACTACTCGATCTCTGATGGCCAAAAATACATGTACACATGCACAGGTCTGTTAAAAAAAATAAATAACGAGAGGACTAAGGTGCTCCGTCAATCAATCAATCAAAATCACAGAACTGACTGGTAATCGATTTCTTATGACAACGTACAAAATGTTTATCTATGTCAGCATAAAATGCCATTAGTTTAAAATGTATCCACTGGAGTTAGAGTTAACATGTTTTACTCGGTGCACTAATAGGCCAAAACTAAGGCGAGGAAAGCGACTGACCGATGACGTTATCAACGATATATTTAAAACAATAAAAAAGGTGCAAAACATATTTATGATACCAGCGACTTCCGGCAATTATCATTGCGAAAAAGGTTGCATGCCTGTATACTATTTCTAGGTCTACAAGGGTTGACATGAATTTTGGTCTGGTTAATGAGTCATAACAATGTACGTACCATAAATTTACGTTGCTAAATTAGTCGCTTATAGGTCGTAATTAAAATGAAATTCTTGAGTCAAAGCATTTTTTTAAAATTTTAAATACTCGGAAAGAGTAGGCTGTCTTTCTTATGCCAGTTATCAAAACATATTCGCAAATGTTAACTATGTCAATACACAATTATCAAACAAATACTCACGGATGGTGAATGTGTCAGTGTTATTTTCGTGTACATTGACGCTAGTCACACAATCGCCGCCAGTTATGGTGACAGATAAATTGTTCATGATAATGTTATTAAATAAATGTTTTTTGCTTGTTACGTATACAAGGTGAAAAGACTGGGTTTCTAATTAGACAAAAAAAACTAACTATGAGATAGCTACCTCCCGCCTTGACTATTCAAGGACACTTTAAGGCACAAGAAACCAGTTGCACTCTGTTTCATCGCAAGTAAAAGTAAGAATCAATTTTTTGAGCGAAAATATAAATGAGACAAATGTAAGACTGATTATCTTTGACTTTAGACAATGAGATTCTGTGGCTTTGTGGGTGCTCATTCAACAACAGCGCTGAGGAATGTTATTGACCCGCCCTTTTCTGAGCGCCCAATCTGTAACAGCGTCGGAGAATGTTCTTGACTCCCCTTCTCTTCTGAGTGCTTGATCGACAACGACGCTGAGGAATGTTGTTGACCCCCTTGTCTTGTATATGTCAGTTATCCAGGGCTACACACAACTAACATATTATGAAATAGTATGTTTGAAAGTAGGCCAGCCATAAAGGACGAGAAATTCTTAAGATGCACAAGGCACGGGAAGGTATCATTAAGGCAGCCTGGTTCCCTGTTACCCTAGGATTGCCTTGACAAGACAGTGTTATAGGTCGTAAAAACAAAAATAAGATCCCCCAATATTTTTATGTATAAATACATTTCGGTCGTAACAGGTTGAGTATCAATGAGAAAAAAATTCTTGGCAAAACCTACCCACTGATTCATAAATATGCGGTGACAATAATGGCAGTGGTCACAGTTACATATACCAGTATTCCTCGATGATTTTTTTTTTGAAGGAGATTATGCCTGGGGATACCAATAATCGCTAAATCGTCAGAAAGCTCGGGGGTCACTCTAAACTGACAAAGCTTGATAACGCTTTTAACCTTCTTCTGGTCAGAATAGGAAAAATATACAAAAACTCCCCTTACGCTGTTGTCAGTCTGTTTCATGTTTAAGTAAATTTTTGAAAGAACGTTGAAGCAGACGACATTTACATTCGGGCAATTCTTGGTGGTTTGAGAGGGAAAAGCTCAATACAATAAATATGTGACTATTTGTGTCCTACAAAGGAATTGCATTAACCTAAATGACACACATATAAAAATCCGTGCAGTATGTTCACTGTAAACACCATATGCCATGCAACAACCTTGTTATCAACAATGTTGGATTTGTTATCATCTCTTTTTTTCTTCTCTGCCGAATGGACATTGAACATTCTTTGAGCACTCAGACTTGGCACTGTTCCTTATCTGAGTGTGTCATGGACACACAATTTATTTATTTTTTTATCATTATAATTTTTGTTTTTCTGTTTGCATGTACTGGTGTCTTATCATTTATCTCTTCAGTAGACATCCATACATGTCGTCAGCTTTCTGACTGGCGCCTCGCAAGTCCTCACTGGAAAAAAGACATGCTAGGCCCTAGTGGTATCTTATTAGGTAATGCCAGTGTAAATTTTCGAAGAACATTATGAGTTATATTCAAAATCTTAGATGGATGTGCAGTAAGAGCAAATAGTGTGACAGTTTAATGCGTTCTTGTACTGTAATGATATTTTCCATAAAATGAATATCACGGTTAGAAAATTCAATACGATACGACAATTCCCAACACAACATGTATATCACATTTAGTTGAATATATGATTAAGCCCCGCTTAAGGACCACGGCAGAAATGAAACCATGTAACAAACTAGAAAAGAAAATTTGCTTTACAGCAAATCTATCTGGGTGCCTTCAAAATTAAAATAGGTTGAAATGCTACATTTTGCCATTGTTTAACATAATCTAATTTTGCGTATTACGCTAATTTGCATACATTAGAATCCTACAACTTCGATTCTTGGTTCATTGGATGTGGCCATGTCACAAACTTATAAAGTGAAGGTCGGATGGCACTATTATCTATTATAGTTTTGAAGCTATTTAACACTTTAATTTTGTGTATTTGCTTAATTTGCATAAATTAAAAGTCTACAACTTTGGTTTATGGCTCCTTGGATGGGGCTATGTCACATACCTGCAAATTGAAGCTGGAATTGCACCTCTACGTATAAAAGTTTTAAAGTTATTCAAGATTTAAATTGCGTGTATTTATCTTATTTGCATCTCTTAAAATTGCACAATTTTGGATCATGGTTCCTTGGATACGGCTATGTTACAAACCCATAAATTGAAGTTGGAATGGCACCTCTACTATAATAATTAACGAGATATTTAACTTTGAGTTTTTTCAATGCCTCCAATTTTCAAAAATTAAAATCCCACAACTTTTGTTTATGGTTCAGTGGATGTGGCTGTGCCACAAACTTATAAATTGAAGTTAGAAAGGCGAATCTATCTGTAGTAGTTTTAGAGATATTAAACATTAAAATTTTTCAATGCCCCTAATTAGCAGAATTAAAATTGTACAACTTTCATTACTGTCCCTCATATTGGCAGGTGTATAAAACATAAACATATGTGTGCACATTGAAATTTTGTGTCTGTTTGCAATAGTTCGGAAGATATGGAGCTTTGAATATCTTAATTGCCCCTATTTTGCATAATTTTACACATCATGACTGTTCTAAACGATCTGCACAATTTCACTGCTAGGTCAGTCACCGTGGCAAGTTTTGTAGTTTTCGGAATAATAATGATGATGATGATGATGATGATGATGATGATGATGATGATGATAACAATAATAATAATAATCAGAAGAAGGCGAAAAAGAAGACGACGACGACGACGACGACGACGACGAAGAAGAAGACGAAGAAGAAGAAGAAGAAGAAGAAGAAGAAGAAGAAGAAGAAGAAGAAGAAGAATTTTGAGAAAACAGTATATCTAGGTTGGCACCCAGACATAATAAGACCAGGCTTTTTCGTAACCATACATTTTTTCTCATTAAACAGTTCCAAAATCAGGATCGCCTGCAAATCAAGACCGCTTCTAGAGACAAGCAAAAGTGGCCTTTGTACAAACTGTTTCAGAATTAATACCAACTGCATATAAAGACCACTTCTATGTGTAATCAAAGGTGGTCTTACTTCCGGGATTTCATTGTATGCAAAAATATCTCCTCGTTTACCCTTGTTGCAAGTAACTTGTATAAGTAATTATTTAAATAGAAACAGAACAATCTGTTCACATTTCAGGCTTTCGTTATAAGAATTGGGAATATCGTATCGTAATATTAGTTCTAACCTAACTGCAGCTACTTTTAAGTTCTTTTTAGCCCAGAAGAGGCAGCGTCTGCAACACAGGTAAATACGGCCAATACATATCATCCATAAATTAAACATTTTTTAAAAAATCTATTTTAATAACAGTTTTGGAATTCAAGATGCCATGAAGACGTCATAACTAAAATATCATGCCAGGATTTTTTATCAGGACAGAGTTCTCTGTGATTATTGTTTTTCCAAGAGCGAAAGTAATAGGCGTTATTCATATTTAACTGTATTTACTGCAAACCTGCTCTGGTGTCCTCAGTTGCTATGCAACAAAACTATGCCTCCGCCATGATGAGGGCACTTGTACCAGTTATATTAAATAAACTTCTAGAAAGAACACGTGTTCTACCAAACAAATGGAATTTTCTTTATATGTTTGGCATCTCGTATGGATCCCAGTTAGTATGAAGACATCCTTTTAGTTTGTGCATCTGTCGTTACTTACCTTCCGCTTTGTGTTGGTTGCACTTCTGTAATGCCCTAAGAAGTTGGTCTTTGGTAGCTGTTTTTCCATAACGTTCTCTCCAGGTATTGAGACAATGATAAGCCAGGTCAGAGGCTCGACACATAGGGTTATTTGCCGTTATGGATCCCAGGTCTTCCTCAGATAAACCAAGTTCTCGCCCTACATTACGCCAGCTCCGCCCGAGATATGAAGAGGCAGGGCGGAACATATCCCTTAAATCTGAAAATCATAATTTAGAAAAGATCATCAGAATTGTGTAACTCGATCAAGTTTAAGCAAAAAGTAAAACTTTGTTTAGTTATTCGACAGAGTGCACACTAGTCCTAAAATATTTCCTGTACCTTTACGTTTATTCCTTACATCACCTAAACACAACGTTCAATCCGGAGATATACACCGGCTACCGATCGAAATGACATTTTGCAAAATACTTTATTTGTGGGATTAATCAATGAAAGCGGGGGATTGAAAAGATTGCTGGGGATGGAGTGGAGTGGGGGCAATTTAAACTAAACCCTTTTTAATCTCCCTCTTCGTGTTTTCAGAATACCTTCCTCTGATCCGTGAGATGAAAGTCAGAATACGGAATCGAGTTACAGACACAAGAAATACTGTCTTTGTTTCCTTTGTTACACGCGCTAAATGAGGTCACCGAGCTTTGATTTGAACATTCCTTTTGTGCCTTTGCGCACCTGTAGATCTCATCAAGCCAAGGAGTCTACAATACTCCTTGATCAAGCTCATAGTTGCTGTAGATTCAAACATGCATGAAAACCCATACACTCATGAAACAGAGACTTGAATGCGCATGTGCAGCAATGGTCTTCAGCCGATGAAACATCTACGTTTATGCCTTGTTTACCTCGCAAATGACTGCGATGTTCCCAACTCCAATAATGCCGTAATAAAAGGTGTTACGTGGTCGTATACATTAAACGTGTTGGGTGCATGGCGGATACCGCGAGGTGTGACCTGTATCTGTATTTTACACGCAGACAGTACACTTATCTTTGGGACATTGTCCAGCTACACCTTGAATGAATTGCAAGCTGTAATCCTTGATTTACACAATAGAAAGGTCATTGACATATGATACAGCCACTATCGTGTAGCCAAATAGAGCAATCATAGGCGCTCTCCACTGTTTTACAGATCCAGAAACATTTTTCCTGTTGCGTACCATCACACCTGAATATATGATGAAAAGTATTTTATTCATCTCGATGTATAGAAACCTTGCCAATTTTAGCTCAGGCAACTCACCACAACTGTACCGATAACCGACAGATAAATTTTGCATCACTGTGTTGTTTCATCGTGCAATAAATTTGTAAATCTTAAGGCAATCCAAAAATAATACTGAGACATTTCTGTATCTGCAAATCGCAGCGTTTTACACGAAATTGCATGTCAGGCTCACAGTTGTATTGAAAGTGCGGAGCAATATTACTCACGTACCATATACAAGAATTTATAATCCACTGTACGGCTATGACAGCGGGGTATCTGTATCATTATATTATGATATTGTGTTCTTTTTGGGGAACAAATTAGGGATACTTTTGATTCTAAGTCATGATTTGTTTTTTACATTTATTGCAAGTTAGTTTCTATGCTGAACTTGGTGCTAGTGTTTGTGCTTGTACCTCCAGAATATTGGCGCGACGTGACTGTAGCCATTTCGATAAATGAGTTTCTGTATGTCTGTCTTTCTGTCTGTCTGTGTCTGTCTGTCTGTCTGTGTCTCTTTCTCTGTTCCTTCTATAAACCAATAGATCGATGCACCCATCCCTCTATCCATCAATCTGTCGCGCAAGGTAATTTAACTGATCTAGATCGGTTTATGAAGCCTGTCAAACACATACGTGTATATCTGCTTTTTGGCACTGCATTCCATGAATTGTGTCACTCGAGTTTCATAAATGTGTATGTAGTTTAGCTGGTACCGGGTTACAGTTTATCAAGTGTATTCAATAAAATATTTTTTCTTGGTGGGTTGTTTTCTGCCAAAGGCCGTCCAGTGTCAATCCAATTCCTCTGCATGACAATGAATCAGCTAGTTTTGGATGTGTGTCAACCGAACGCTGCAACATCTTGGCATGTAGTGGGACAGCCAGTTACGATTGTTTCACCGTGTAGCATTATGATAGAGTTTCGGCAGTGCCTTCACTGTGTTACAGAAGGCTCTGATTCTCATTGCTCATTCTGTCCTAATCCATATAGCATGCGAGGGAAAACAAACAGGTACGAATCCGTCGTTTTCACGCAGAAACAAACGCGAGTTACGTCTGTTGTCGCCTGCAGGTTTCATACTTTCACCCTTTATTCCTCTACACGCTGAAGGACCAACGATACCTAGATGGGGCAAACGTCGTCTGCTTGACTTTTTGATCTTATACAGAACTTTGTCTCGAAAAAGGATGTATTTTTAAGAATTGCATTGCTGACATACATAGAATTTAAGCAAACACATGATTAATTGAGTGCCTTGGCAACGCGGAGAGTTTTTCAGTCCATGTGTCACTTAAAATTCCCATGCTGGAAACTGCGATCGGGGCAAGAAACTGGAACCTGCTATGGCTACACAGTTTCTCTGAATCGGTAAATCAGTGGCGGTACGTAAAGATGTTGTGCTGAACGGATACAAAACAAAAGGCTTAGGCTCTCTGACTTCTGTATTTGTTCGTGTAATCCGATCAAGTTGTTTTCTTTCCCTCTTACCACGAACCCAGGCACATGTAACCACGATAAAATCAATGACTGTGTTTTATTTTCAATGAGAATACATATTGCTAATTCTCATAGTCCGAATCGAGTGGAGAGTTATCAGGTTTAAGATAAAAATATTAACATGTCTGTCGCATTATACCTTATCTTATATGTCTATGACCCGGGCATTTGGTCGAACTCAATGTTTACAGTGGCGGTCGTATGTTTATTTTCAACAAAGAATATTACTTTATATGACTTGAAAAATAATGATAATAATAGTCAGCCCGATAAGCGGTGGGTGATCTACCTTGGGGTCCAGTTTTCTACCGCATTTAAATAAATGAAGAACTATAAGTGTTGATGATGACATGAGATAAAAAATTTAAAAAAGTATCGTCTTTATAATGTTAACTCTATTTGTCTGGAACGCCACATCAAAAGTAAATGTATTGAATACATTCTTGACCAAATCACCACTCAGCACGTTGGACGTAGGAGGCTTTTACAAGATAAATCAGTTTCGTTCCGTGCAGTCTTACCAATCCTGTGTACAAGAGAATAAAACACATTCGAACACCTTTGTATAAGGTCACTTTTTACCTTTCAAGAAAAAAACAACAACAAAACATTGACCTTATTCTTCAGAATATTGTAATGTTCTATCCGAGGCATATTGTGTAAAGCGTACCCTACAAACGGTGTTCCGATTCGCTTTTATTTACTCGAGGTTTTGTTGTTCACTACCAGGAGTACAATTTCTCATAGTATGCTTCGTTGATCTCAATTTAGCACGCCAGCAAAGTTCTGCATTCTGACTACGTTCATTTTTCTGATTTTTATGTGGGCACAAGTGACAATTGAACAGCTAATCTTAAAACCAGCCCAAAATATCTGTGGTACGGTGCTCTGCAAGTATGTAGATATGACTGTATGTATACACATATGTACATATATACATTCCTGGTGGCTTGTTAAGCGAACTCATTCACATTGAATGACCCTCCGTCAGGCTTGGAGGCTCACACGTTGTCCAATTCGAACTCGCCAAAAGTAATCATGTCACTGGCCGGTCGTTGTCTCTTGAGAAGGGAGCTATTCGAACAAGTCGCAGAGAAGATCGAGTCTGGGCTGTGGCAAGATTAGCGCAGGACATTCACAGTAATGCCCTGCGGTAATTTAAACACTTTTTAACGACACTGTGTGCCACTATGATCTAACGTCTGATGAAAGATGTCAACAGGTACGTACACACAGGTGGTATATATGGAAGTTGATTCAGCGATTAAAGAGATAACATGTATCGGGACGCCACAGCAATGTTCCTCGGAGATTATAAAGATTTAGATGGCAGGTGTTCTCTCGTAAGAAGCATAAGTTAAAGTGACTATAGTTTAAGATCGAAGTTATGAAAGAAGGGTTACGCGTCTGAAATCTACATACCGAGAGTTTTATTCTCTCCTTTCCTGCCGCTCTCCAATGTTGGGACTACTCACCTTGCGCTCCACATGTGTCTTATTGCGAAACAACAACATTTCAGACGGTGTAACGTCGCAGCATTTTACTTACCGTCTACTTCGACGATAGTGCCTCTCCCCGCCATCTTAAAAGTATAGGCCTATTTTGCCACTGTGTTATTGATTGACCGGGCCCACTGACACGTGACTTCTCTAATGTCAACCCTGCCCAGGACACCTCGCTTTTGTAAACTATTGGTTCCCCACGACAGGTTGGCGCATCTTTGCGTGACATGCTTTCCACTGTCCTAAATTGGCCGCAGTTTCTGTAGATTTTCTCCCCGTCCGCTCAGTCTGGTCATGTAAAATTTCAGTAGCCCATGTTAGTAGCATATTACAAGATTATACATGTACATATGTGCTAAAATGCACCGAGCAACCCATGCGCTGACTACATCTCTTTTAACTTTCACGGTGAACATAATTACTCCTTATGTGTATTGACTTAACAGAGCTTATATTTATTAATATTTATGTATGCACGCCAGGGTATAATTAGATTATTATGGTCAGACATTCCCAAGGGCCGTAATTGATTAAAACAATGGTGAGTAACAATACTACGGGCAGGTCAAGTTGCCAAACTTGTTGTGACATATACCGGTCTCATTGGTTTACATCTTTACTTAATTGAAACGCATACGAATACGCACACACAGTGTAGATGTATGTGTGTGTGCGAAATTAGCATGTATATATATATATATATATATATATATATATATATATATATATATATATATATATATATATATATATATATATACAATGGAAGACGCTACAATCTAGCTCTACTTGATCTTATAAAAGTTTTAGAGTTTTTAATTTATAAATTCTTAAATGTCTACAAGCAGTGCAGATGAGTACGGCAGATATCTCACTGGTGTACTTCACACACACTGGGGACACAAGAGAGTCATCGAGTAAGCAATGTCAAGGTTTATGATCACAGCCAGAAATGAAGCGATTAATGCAGCCTTCCAGTCATGGTCGCCACGGTAAAGGGCAGAAAGAACTATATTCAAATAAAACTGAATGATGATGATGAAGATGATGATGATGATGATGATGATGATGATGATGATGCTGCTGCTGCTGCTGCTGCTGCTGCTGCTGCTGCTGCTGCTGCTGCTGCTGCTGATATTAGGCCAGTGTCAGTAGTCTTGATCGTAGCTAAGTTTTTTTTAGTCAAAATTATGCATCTTTCAGTAAGCAGTTTTATTGTAAACCTTATATGTTAATTTTGTCTCTTATGTTCATATCGCATTCTTTTATTAATTACAAATGAAATGCTATATTTTAGAAAATTCATTATTGCATAGAGCTGTTCACTTGATATCTTGCAACGGGGTTGCATATTTGACTTCCAATATCAAAATGTCACATCAATTTTATAAAAATGATGAAAGCACAGAACCATTAATTTAATTAGCATACTTCAGGAAACAAATATACTGTCACAATGCTCCAATAACTTTAATTGGCGATCTGCTATGAGAAGAATATAACATTAATTTTTGCTATCACCACGATAAGAGTGATAAAGCTATTTGTGCATCCAATAGCATCTTTGAGATTGTTGCCTCCTCCATCTTTACGTCTTATTTAATGCAATAAGTAACTAATAACACACTCATCTCCCCACATGCCTTCTGGTGACTTCCGTTGGCAGAATAGCTGAAAAAAATCCACAACAACCCTTGCAGGCCAGAAGCATTTGGCGGGGGGGGGGGGGCAATTTTGGATAGCGGCCCATGCAGGTCAGAATGCTGGTTACGGTAAAGTGTGCTTGGCAGCGTACATAGACTGTACATATGCAAGGTTAGTGTGTCGTCTGTGCGACCTGCACCGCAATTGGCAACCACACGCCAGCGGACCGTGATGATACTGCTAATTACAAGTCATACATACCCAGTTATCGTCAGGTATGTCCGCAAGCACAACCAGAGGTCATAGCGAGGCTATGCTTGAGGCAGGAGACATTACGATCAACCCCTAAAAAATTCTCAGAACAGTCTCAAGCATCCACAAGTACTTTGATTTCTACGATGAAAAACAGGGATTAATATCAGGACAGCTGACACGGAAAATTGCAGAACGCTGACTTTTTGCCGACAATTTAAGATACGAGTTGAATAGGGGCAGAGGCTTCCTGGGTTGACTCGCAACTAGAATAAACTTAATCACGTGGACAGTCACATATTTCGTGTTTGGCGGTTTAAGTTTGCTTTTCAAAAATTTACTTTTATGATTAAGTAAATAGTAGGATGTATATCTTAATTGAGATATCCTCAAATGTGCGCAAAGGGGCAGTTGGCACACATCACATATTAGTAGCATACATAGTGAGCAGCACGGTTTCCAAGACGACGTATATTTTACGTTGAAGCGGCCTCAGGAAGAAGGTGTAAATACGACTTACACTATTCACTTTAGCCACCATTCTTAAATTAGTAAGTCTATGGGCCAGACCTGTCTTTATGGGACTATTTACGAGATGACCCGCGGAGAAAAATCATCATCATGACTGGACCTGCATACATAATACCTATCCAGGGACACACGTTGCTTGTGGTTGGCCAGAAAACACAAACGCAACAAAGTGAACCTTACGCATCCAACTTAGAAAGTACTAGACCGTTGGACACCTTCCGGAGAAGTTACTACATGTAGTAGAAATTAGTACAAGAAGTACAAGTGGTTAAATAAATCGATATTTTCTTTGCAGGCGTATTTATTTCTGGAGATCCTTTCAGGGGAACGGTGTAATCCCAAGGTGTTCAGTACATCAATTCAGAGCGTTTTTCCATTTTTTTCTATTTAAAGTATACAGAAGTCACTTTTTAAGCTAACCGCACACGACAATTTGACGATTTGGGGCACATTTCACATCAAACTATGTTAAAATATTACTTCACGATGTTTTATTTTCACAGTTTTGTGCTATTATTTAAACAAGCGGCAATAAATATACCGCGATGTTAAGTGAATTTGTAATAGTTTCTGACATATGTTATTGATATAAACCACTGAAACAGAAAAAAAAGTTGCATTAAGACTGCGGCAGGCTTTATATGAGGACTTATCAAGGAATACATTTGTGTGTGTGTGTGTTATCAATTTCATGTTTTGACGTTTATCAACATTAATGCTATCCGAATTTTGTATAACGATGCAAGTTATAAAACCGATTGCATAAAGTATATAAGCAACGCTACGTATTATAGCTGTCAGGAAAAATCGGCACGGTTGTTTGCTTGTGTTAAAGTACCTGATGCACTTTTTAAAAATACCCATATTTTTTCTATGTCCAACCCCCTGGTTTTTTATTGCGCTATTTCTGCTTATCACATGAAATTAACATCATTTACTCACCATAGTTATACATGTGATGAAACACAGATTTCTTAATTATGAAATAGTCATTTCGAATTATTTATCTGTGTCATCCAGTTTGCAGTTGCGCGTAACGTTTTCGCCAAAGACACCGCTGTTTCAGCTGTAATTATAACACTTACATAACAAAAATCCAGTGCGTAAAATCGTACGCTTGATTTGAATAATTCGATGTGTCAGAATTTGTGACTAAGGAAAATTTACAATTTAAAAATCTTTAAAACTATTAAAGATGGAGATAGTTTGTCCTGCCATCTGGTGGTTGCAGCTTTTCGATAATTGTGCATCTAATGTGGCAGAGCATTGCCGGAATTAAAAGTAAATACCCGAAATTCGGGTATTGCAATACTCGGGTACCCGTTCAGGTATTACTCAGTTTTGAAAAAAAAAAAAAAAAAAAAAAAAAAACATGCGCGAGCTACCATTCAAGCGACTGTACATTCTATCAATCAGGCAGTGTACATACTACAAACAGTCAATCAACAATAAAAAATAAATTCTGTCATTTTGAATATTTATCACCACACGCGCTTTGATAGGCTATGTAACATAATGATCAGGTTGTAGAAATCTATCTTCATTACACAATAAAACGTGTTATCACATTCTTCATTGTGTTACTTGATGGTGACTCAACAAACGGAGTTTTTTTCTTGTTGCAATGCAGAACTGTGATAATCTCTGACATATCCAGCTGCGTACTTGTGTTTTTTTTTCTGTGTAAGTGTGTTACCATCGTCCGAACAAAAAGGCGCTCACACTGAACACTGGCCCATGGCGTCGCCAAATACATACTATAAAGACTACAAAAGCTGGCCCTTCTGTTCATTGGTAACACTAACACACACACACACACACACACACACACACACACACACACACACACACACACACACACACACACACACACACACCACACACACACACACACACACACACACACACAGAGCCATCTTGAATAAGGTCACCAAGTTGTTCTCTGTTCTCTTAGAAGAAAGATTTTTGGCCAGGGGCTTGACCTTTAGTAATATTCACCAACATCTTTTCATCCCGGTTCCATTTGTTTTATTTCCTAGAAGATTTTTTTCAAGACTGAAAACACTTATTTTAGAAAAAAAGTAAATCGTGGTCACAGTTTTATATCTGACGACTTGCTTGTGTTCGTCCCTTCTATTTTGGCGAATTACTTTATGATAATGTGATCCAAACCTGTTTTCTATTCAATTTCATTCCTTTTTTCATGGTCAATTATTTCAGTTCTCACCCCATGTTGTCGTTATCGTTTCATCTCACCTCCCAAAAAGTCAGTTTAAACATATTTTATTTAAAATAAAAACTATTTGGGAAACAGGACAAAGCCCAATATGAATATTAAAAACGGTTAACAAGTTTAACAACCGTTAACTAGCCTCAAACAACCCAACAATAAATATTATGAAATTATGAGCCTTTTATTGTTAAAAGAAGGCTGAGTAGACAACTTTCCTTGGCGTCAGTCGTGCCCCCTACCGTCGCCAAAGAAAGCTGTCCAGGGCATGCGATCTTGAAATGCCTTATCTGCAATATTGTCTCAAAAATGAAAAATTAAATCTGGACGCTTTTCAGCGATTTAAGCGAGAAAGGGTCAATATTTGCGTGATGTTGAATTTTGGTTTTATTTTCATTTGGTGTGTGTGTGTTACATGCATGTTTTCCTACTGTTTTCATGTGTACAGGCAGCCATCTGAAGGCCTGCTTTGGTACAATGAAATTCTTCATTTCTGGATTTTTCTTAACATTGGTAAACGTAACGCCTTGGGTTGGAGTTACCCACAACGGAACAAGGATTGGATAACCACTTTGCTGAGATAATGTTGGACACTAATTTTAGATTTGCACAATATTCACCTATGAGTGTGAAATAACGCCCCATTCAAAATACCATCACATATTTTTATATTACAAAACTCCAAGAATAATTGGATTAATGTCACATTTATATCCACAACGATTGTTCACATGAATGTATTATTTTTGGGTGAGTCAGGATGATACGCCCCCTTGTCCCTTGTGACATATTTGTGTGAACGTTAAGTACAGTTTGAGTCACTTGGCTCAACTACGTCGTGAATAGATAGGTACCTGGCCGCCTATACCGGTAAAATGTCATGTAAATGTCATCAGCGTAATGTACTCTGTCACTTTATCGACCTTTATCTAATTTGGTGACTTTCAGGAATATATTCTTGTGTCTCATGTTTCGCCGAGTACTTTAGCAGTAGCGGGGCCATTTTCTGAGACAAAAACCCCACATCTCGTGTTTCTTATGACGATCATTGTTTCATTTTCAAATATGAATTCGTGATTCATCCAATATTTGCAGTCCGGGACGGTGTAGAGCAACCCTACTCATATCGGCTAATATACCTTGCCAGGGGCTATATATCTTCATATCGCGATACGTTAAGTCATATTGTTCAGACAATCCGGGGGTGTTAGTGAGAATGAGCCCTCGCATTAGGGTCTAAAACCTCATATAAACTGGTAAAAATATATTCTTAGGGGATTGGTTGTCCAATACAAAGATGGTTAGATGTTGTTTTGCTTGGAATAGGGTATCAGAGGAGAGTAGTTATGTAAGGGGGTGTTATTTTAAGAGAACCATGGAGGGTTATAATTTTAAGAGGAACCAGGGAATTTTGTATGTGTGTTATTTAGGTCCGTTTATTGCAAGTGTAGACTTCTAAAGAAAAGGTCTCAGTTTTAGTTAATTGCAACGGGATTGAATATGGAAATGAGCTGTGATGACTGGACCCAACTTGAAGGAAGTCTCGTTAAGCGGATCCCCTTTGTTTCGAGTGTGGTCGAACATTTACCATCTCTTTTTTTTTTTTTTGGTCTGGCTGAGGTTTCAGCTTCATGTATGGCTTAAGTTTAAGATGTTGCAAGTATGAGGCAATGTGACAAGGTGGCGCCGCTCATGGGATCCTTCAAATAAATTTCTACAAAAGAAGTCTGCAAAAACTTACCCTTGTGACATCACGTCGCCTCTCCACTAGTATGAGCAGGCCTACCCACAGCATGAAACATCGAGCTCCTAATAACAACCTTTGCTCAAAATCGGCGGAAAAACTACCCCAAGATTAGCAAGATGAAATATTGCAGCCAAGCCAGCTTTCAAAGAAGCGAGACAATGAAATGACAATAATGCGAAGATTTTTTGATGTATGAAATTAAACACAATACATACGCATACACATGTACGTTGCAGCTACATTCCCAGACATTTTCAGGCTTCCCACAGAAGCACGTGGGAAGGTTTTTGCGAATGACTTAAACAACTTTCCCCATCAACGGATCCAATGTAATTTTACCGGTACATCAACAAAACTGGCCTAGGAGTGAAGACCTCTGTCATTCACACTTTCATAACATCTAAGCGATCACTTTTCAGCTCTCTCAAAACATCACTACGGGGATGCCATCCTTTTGCAAGTTTGCCAGCTATGAACCAAATACACATAAGCCAACGACAGAAAGTAGGCGTAATAATTATACACGTATATTATCACAACGGTCTATCCTTAGAATTTATTCAGAATCCTCATCTGCGATGTAGGCTTTTGATTTCTCTCCATAATACTCCAATAACAAATTTTGAAGGGCACACCAATTACTGTTATTCCACAATCTGAACCAGGCTACAAAACGTTGATTTATTTTCAGCTGAATAATATTGTGAGAGCCTACACACCATTTTAATTTTGTGGGCGTGTACTTTTCTCCTTACTTTCAATCAAGTACCTACGATCCCGCGTGCCTGCAGTATAAAGGCCGCGCAAATGATCCAGGTCAACAGCTTTTCTGGGCGCGCTTAGGGCGCGATGCTGATCCAGGCACAACTTAGGCACTGAAAGAACTGTCTCCATATACGGTCCTCACCAAGATTTCTTACAAACAGACAACCAGTTCTATTTTCAACACAAAAAAGTGACAAATCAAGAACATTAAATTGCAAGTTGAGCCAAACTTTGAAAACAGACATGCCAACAGACCAGACAGAGATCTCAATGTGAAAAATCTTGCCATGATAGACCTTGATATAATTGTTTATGACTTTATTCCGGACCCATATAAGTTCCATTAGAAAGATAATGTATTTTTTTTATATTTTATATAATCTGGAATATTTATGGAAGTTAATGCAGAGCAGTTTTTTTTAATCATAACGGTCCTCCAGAGTACCAAAAAAAAAAAAAAAAATTAATATTTATTCCAGACAACGCGGCTGATTACCTCTCTTGATTCTTGACACATACTGTTTTTCAAAATGCCACCGAAGGATCCCCGTAGAAGGTGGTCCTCGCACTATTTTTTTAATGGATGTACCGAAAGTCAATTTTGTGCTGATAAACGTATCGATTAATATTTCTCATATGGAAGAAAATGTTGTATTGTCCGATATATTCTATATATATGAACGAATATATGAAAATGCACGCTGTAAGAAAAAAAATCCCTGCGGAAAGGCAAGTATTTTGTTTTCAACAGTCCTTAGACAAATCTGCTGTCACGAAGTCTTACATCGTACTGTGGTATTATAAAAAAGGCAATAACCTGCTGACAAAATACAACAATCAACTGCCACAAAGCATTGCTTAAATGACAAATTACAGTTAATCAATGGTAAACAAGTTGCAGCTGCTTGCCAGCAGCCAAGTGCCCAGTAATTTGCTCTTAGTTCAACATTTCTTACAGTGTATATTGCGCTAAATCTCAGAGCAAACATTCAAAAAGAGAAGGGGAATCCTGATGCAAATGATGCACATCCATCCTTCAGGCTGTCAAATACAAGAGCTAATCGAGGTTTGTTTATTCAAATCAGTCTCGTGGGGGACATTATGTTCTCTAAGCTCTTAATAAGCTGGTAAGACAAGGATATACATTGCCTACAATTGTGCTGTTATATGGTAATATGACTTTTATGGATATGGATTGCAAAATATGCAGACAAATATAAAAAGCCGTCCTGATTGAGGCCAAACAGTAAGTATATGGATGGCACATTTATGGTTTGCAAGAAAATTAGTAAGGACCTTGAAGAATACTTTGTCCTCCCAAAACGAAATATTGATATTGTTAGTCATTAATGCTATGTTATTATTTAAAGACATAAAGAATTCCAGATAAGTCTGGTGGCAGTGTAAGAAGTGATAACGCTGCATGTAAATGATGGGATAAAAATAGCTTGTTTACTTCAAGAAGTATGTTTTGTTATTGACGTGCGACTATTTACATATGAAAGAAATGTTTGCAACGTATAATACACCAATTGTGTCTATTGATCTTGAAGTATGGGGAAAAATATGATGATTTACTACCCTCTCCACTCGTTTCTTATCTTTACATCTTACCTGCTTATGTAAAAAGATCATGTCTATAGCTTTCATCTGGTCCACTTTAAACAATGATTATCCGATTTCATAGGCCTAAGAAATCAAATGACAATGTTCTGAACTCTTAATGTGTCCCCAACAGCTTCATACAAACATTTTATGTAGCTAAATACTTCAAATTGAAAAAACAAAACAAAAAAACCCCCCAAAACCCCCCCAAAAAAACGAAAAAAAAAAAACAAAAACAAAAACCAAAAAAAACAAAAACAAAAACAAACAAAAAAAAACCAAAAAACCAAAAAATAAAAAGTAAAAAACAAAACAAAAGCCACCCCCAAAGAAAATGAGTAGAGCTTGCCTGCTGAAGAGATGTTCTCGGTCGGCGTTCAACTGATTGTACCCGGCGAATTTGTTTTATCATTTTATCTCATCCTTACCTTTAATTGTTTTGGGCTCTTCTTCATGTATACAATATATGTCCATCAAATATATTTGAAGATCTTAAAAAAGAATCTTCTTTTATCTTGCTTTGAGAAATTTCATTCACATTTCCCAAGAGTCAAAGTGCGACTTATAGGTTTAATAAGATATATAATTATAATATCACTTTAGTTCTTTTGAAATGAACGCAACATCACACATTTCTTTGTTTTTCTCCTGAACTGTCTGATCAGCAATTATTCCATACCCGTATCATGTCATTTAAATGGATAACATCTGCTGCTGCATTCGCTGAAAAAACCTGCTGCTCATCGCATATACAAGGTTATACATTAATGTAATAAATAAATAAAAATTTACATACCGTATTCTTTCAATCATGAAATAAAGTAATCCAAAATTTAATTCCATTTTTTTTCTCTCGTTACCAAACTCCAGCAAGTGAGAACCTTTTACATCCTTACAGGGAACTTGTAACGCCGACACTGCTCCCTAAATTCAGTTTTCTGACGAATATTTTTCTTTTCGAATTTCCGGCAGTATTATTAATGTAAACTGTTTCTGCTTCATTCAAAGGCAAAGTAAAAGCAAAGACAAGAGAGCAGGATGCAATCTCACCCGCGAGAGCATAATTTGTAGTTTGTTGCATGCTTCTGTACGATGGGTGTCTGGAGGATATTTTGAACTCTTAGTCGTCCGTCCGTCTATCTCTGTTTGACAGCATTACCATGAATTGCCACTAAAGGATGTGCAGCAAAGTCATGTCACAGATGCATCTCACGAGGAAAGATATCGTCATGATCGTAATTGCTTAACAGGGAGAGCTGTCCCTGTGTACCGGGGCGACAATCATTTCGGGTACACACGTGAAAGAGTCCAAATTATGTCATTTCAGATAAATTGAATGAATAGTCAACATTGTGAAAAAGTTATCAGTACGAAAGAATCCCAGAAGCATGAGTATATTAGGCCGCAGGAATAATGAGAAAACTGAAAAACATCATAAAATCTTTTACCGCGACCTGGCATGAATTATAGATATCTATTATTGATTTTTAAATATCTGTAATTGATTTATGGATAACTATGATACGCCCATCTTTAAATATATCTAAACTGATTTTAAGATATCTAAATTTCCAAATTTAGATATCTGTAATTCATTTTATATGTGTGTAAATAATGTTTAGAAATATATAATTGAGGTCACCTTAAAGATATACGAAATTGATTTATAGATATCTTTACAGATCGCAGAATTTGAATACCCTGAAAATAATCCATGCTCCCTCCTTGCATACACTCTCCGCACCAAAACTTGGCGAGCATTGCATCTTAGATGACAGACATAATAGGATGTATTTGTATTAACTGGGATCCTGTGCTGACCTCTAGGATGCAGCAAAGACTTTGACAGGAAAGAAGGCAGATACATGAATTAAGTCGGGCCTAATGAGCGTCTATCACAAAATAACAAATTGAGAAAGCACAAAGTTTAAGAACACTAATTCACTAAGTTTTAAAATACAAAAGACGCTCTACATATTCAGGCTATTTCATTTGTTTCAAATAAAAAGTAATTGTAATGGTTTAGTTACGTAACAGGTAAAGAACCCTCATCATGGCAGAGGCATAGGCATGCCTAGCAACTGAGATGACAGTTCAGGTCTGCAGTTAATGTAATTAGATATGAACAACTCCTATTGGCTCCATGGCCCAATTAGATGCCTGATTGTTCGTAATTCCAAGCAATAGCAACTAGGACTAAAACATGGTTTTGCCATATTCTCCCATGTCTGCCGTAGCTCAGAGGAAGATCCGGCTTAGTTACATAGCGTTACCTCTCGACCACTATGCCAAGCCCTCCCTGTCTGGCCCAATCGCCCAACACAATTGAGTTGGGTTACTCACTCGATTGTTCCCCAAAACCAGATAGTCCCAATAGCGCCATCTCTTGGTTCCTTGTGGAGCCAGTGGTGACTCCTGGTGCACAAGGTCCCTTGTACTTCCTTCCTCCTTGGGCACCTATATGGCATGGTCGAATAGAGTGGGAAGCTCTGTGAACCTTTGTTCACAAACACTGTTTTAGTGCTTGACGTACATTCCCTTCTGCGGAAAATCATTTCTGAGTAACTCCAGCAGGCACCCTCTGGCAGCAGTTGTGGCTCCTGCACTAAGCTCTGCAGAAGTTCTGATCACTCTTCCCATCTGGAAAGAGCAGATGCAGGCCATAATGGAGATGGCAATGACTTCTGCGGAAGTCGCTGCTACCCCATCGTGAGGTGTAGTGGCAGAAGACCTGCTTCTGTCGCACGTGGACACCACATCACCTTCGGACCATCCTTTGTTTGACAATGTTTTGCGGACCCTGAGTCTTCGAACATTGGTGTCAATGAGAAGAACAAGCTCTGTTGGGATTTCTCTGTCACTGGAGCTACGCTGTGGGCTTCCAGCTGGCCCTCATGCTCTTGTAGTCATTCTCTGCAGCCAAACTCTGTGACTTCCATGGCAGGGGCCAAACTTGCTTCTGCCCACATGAATACTACTCCAGTGCCACCTGCTTTGATTACCTCAAAGCCCTTATTCAGAGCCTGGTTGGTGATGAGGCAGTAGTCCCCCCATTTGAGAAGTGCAGGGCTGTTCCAATGTCCTGCCAGATCTCGTTCCTGGAGAGTATGCGTCATAGAAGCCTGGTTCGCCGGGGTCTACAACATACTCTTACTTGACCCCAAGCAGGACGGAGGTTGAAGCCCATTCATAGACCTGTCAATGATCTACATGTACTTACAAGTTCTATCCTTCACGATGGAGACCCCTCGGTCAGTGGTGGTTGCCCTGAGACCCCAGGCATGGGCAACATCCTTGGATCTCAAGGCAGTTTTGTTTCATGTGCCAAGTGTGGACAATTCACGGAAGTATCGGCAGTTCTCATTTTTGGGCCAGGTCTACCATTTCTGGGTGCTCCCATTCCATGGCACGTCTGGTGTTCACCCAGTTCCTACGGGGAGTTGCCATACACCTTCCCTAGAACTCCGAACTCAAAAGAATTGCAAATACCATAATATTTCAATTTATGTAATAGAATATTATGGTTTAATGTATCAAATGACTTACAGAGGTCTAAGTATACACTGATCGGCAAATTGCCTGAACCCACATGTGCAAACGAATTAAAGAGCAGCTGTCTCCATAAAATGAAATGACTGTAAACCTAAAATGTTGACTTTTTTTTATTCGTAAAATAATTCATTTATTTACCACTTATATAAAAACTCGCCAGTACTTTCGGACCTGTATTCATTATCGGGGCATCCTTCTCGCCCAAGCTCCAGCTTTCACACACCAAGGGGTCATAGCGGGTCCTACTAAAAATTATAGCTGCAGGGCGACTTCTACGTTTTATACAGAATACGTACTGTGGGGCCCACCGCTGATTTGTGTATTGCAATGTATTTACATTTTCAGGTTATGCTCACTCTGGAAAAGTCCCACTCTATATTGCTCATTACATTTGTACCACAAATTAACCTTTCCTTAACCCCAATCGCACATAGATTTTTGGTACTACCTGTTCAAAGTATCGAATCAGCTCACCGGCAATTGGCTGCAATTTTGAAAACTGCGAACTCTGTACCCAACGGTTTGTAAAGGAGGGTACAAATGGGACAATCTGACGGGTGGCGTGGTGGGGGGGGGGGGGCAAGTATTTTCCAGAGCATCAATAATGATGAAATATTCTGCGAGCAGGCAGATTAAAGTTAAGATAGTAAGTCAAGTTTAAAAAGTACTTTAACGCCCGTTTGCCCTGCCAACTCGAAGAACGGACACCTGGAAGCGTGCTGAAAACATGTGGCCGCGTTTCACTGTGATTTTCCTTTCCCACAATGCCACAATGCATTGCGCCATGTTTACAAATAGCGCTCCCTATGGTGGTATCCTGTTGCATTTGGATTTATAAACAACAGATGATAAGTGCCTCACACACAACCCAGTGGGCAGCTGAAAGTAAGATAGTAAAAAATACGTCGACGGCCGTTTCCTCTGGTAACTCTGAGAACTGACACCTCAAACCTAGCGATACTAGATAACTATATCACACCTCCGGCACCATGGCTATATGCAGCAGTTATGGCTAAGCTTTTCCCCCAGCCCAAGTTAACCGTCCAGACAAGTTGAAATAAAATGCTGTGTTTGAGTTGACTTTACTGCAAAATAACGGCACCTTGGCCAGCTTTTCTGTTAACTTGCAACTTGGTTATGGTTGATTAGAACGATTTCTGTTTTCACTGGTGGTCGTTTATGGGGCGATTTTCCTGGCCGTTGATCGCGTGTTGCAGCTGTTGCAGGGCTGTCCAGCTGGAGCACTGGAGCAAAAGTTTGCATCACAGTTCTTGAAAACTGCTACAGAATTTATCCAAAATAAGTGTTTCTCATGTGAAGAAGCTGAGAAAATGCTCCAGAGAATCTAAATATGCTGCTACAAAGATTTCCAGTTGGCAGCACTGTGGTCGTTTGCGCCACGTCATTTAACATTACAGAGCGCCCCTGCGGGGGGAAAACTGGTCGTTTTGACCAGGTGGGGACTGGGATCGGTAATTGCAGGTACTACTGTACCATGATTATACCATACAGAAACTGCCCGGGCACATTAAAGAGAGTGAATGTAAGAACATTTTCAAAAAAGGGCCTACAGTTACGCAAAAATTACAAAGATGGAGGTGCCCTCCATCGGCAAATACAAAGACTACAAATATTACAATCACAAGGATGACTGCCATGAGATGGAAGTACTGGAGAGGTACCGCTTGATATATTTATGATTTCAATATCTTAGTGTTACAAAAATTATGCCTTTGGTGCTTATATTTATTTATTTATTTATTTATTTATTTATTTATTTATTTATTTACTTATCTATTTATTTATTTATTTACTTATTTATTTATTTATTTATTTATTTATTCATTCATTCATTCATTTATCTATTTATTTATTTATTCATTCATTCATTTAATTATTGGAAATTTAGATCTATTTTTTATTCCATAAATGATTAAAGCATTTTGGCTACAAATCTGTGCAAAGCGATATAATATTTGTCTGATTTCATACTGGCTATTTACATGTTGTGGTCCACCATGGCAACAAGCCAAGGCAAGATTCCCGAGGCATATGGTGCTCTCATTTCATGCATCATAGTATGGTATGCTTTCAACAATTATATTGCACACTGCTGGTATATGTGTGAAAAAAATATTATCAGTCAATCAATCAATCAATCAATCAACATTCAGTGATAAAAGTTTCGTATATTTAGGCCTGGTGATTATCTTATTTTTTTTCTCTTGCTTTTGTAGAGAAAATACACAACTTAATAATTGTAGGATAATTTATCTTTTAATTTTCCCTGAATTAGTAAACATAATATGTGTACAAAAATTCCCTAAAGCGTTACATGCATAAATACAAATTTTGCTTTATCTTAATTTATAACATGGCGATGGTCTTTTTCTACATTTAATTTTTACTAATTTTTGCTAATTTCCATCAGATTTTTGAACAATCTGAGGAAAAATAGCCAAATCAGTACAATAATGACTAAAATGTTGTGATTTCTTCAACTATTCCACAGAGAAATTTTTCACTGGAAACTCCCCAGAAAGCACTATTTGCATGCTAAAATTTGAAATTTTTCGGAGGCAGAATGCCCCCAGTTCCCCATAGCATTCCATCGGGCGCTTGCTTTGGCCCTTTGGGCCACACATGTCTCATATGGGCCTCTGGAAAAAATATGTGCTTTTTGGACCACTTGGGTCTCTGAGTTGCTTGCACTGGGCTGGGTCGATCAATATTTATTAGAGAAGGGCGGCTTGAAAGCACAAGAAACCTTTTTTTGTTCCATTAATTGATATGGGTCCGAGATTAGGTCAATTTAGCATAGAGTATATCCCACGAACATGACATGTTCAATTACTTATATTGTGCAGAACAAGTAGAAACATAGTATCTAACACAATTATATCCAATTTATTTATCAAAGTTCTGGCACAAGCTACCATTTCCAAGTGACAGTTGACTTCAGTTTACCAGACAAAGCTACATTTGTCAATGCCAATATAGGGTCTGTCAGCAGGTTACCGGAACCACGCAAATATTTTTGTTAAGCCTTCAGTAACTTGGACATTTGTTGCAACATGTTTAAAATGGATGTTTTTCGCCTTTTACACATTACCTCTTTTCACGTCAGTTTAATTTGTTACCTGGGCACAGCCGAAGGAACTTGTTTGAAATTAAAATATTCATGTAATTGTTTATACACAAGTTTTTAAAAAACTTTTGATAATACTGGAAGAATTGAAAAAGGGCGGTAATTATCTGAGAGTATTGTCCCTTTTTAAATAGAGTTATGACCATTGCTACTTTCAATTTATCAGGAAATATTCCTGATTTCTGTGATTGATTAATGATCATAGCAAGGGGTGTCGAGAGAGATTGGATTATACCTTTTATAAGTTGCATTGATAACTTGTTTATAACTGCACTACTTTTTGGTTTAAAATTTTGTAGAGTCAATTCAATATGACGAGTATTAACAGATGGAAAGAAAATTTGTGCCTGATGTGATGTGTAAGGTATGATGACAAGTGTGGCAAGTTAGAATTAGGATATATTTCTGAAACTAATTTAGGGCCCATATTTGAGAAAAACTAATCGAAATGGTGAGCTATTGCATTCTTGTTGGAAACCTTTTTCCATCAATCAGAAAAAAAGGAAATTAGATTAAGTTTTACTTATGTTAAGCACCGATTTTATGGTGTCCCAAGTTTTTCTTGTATTATTTTTGAATCCAGCAAACTGGGAAAAATAATAGTCTTGCTTCATACCATTTAAACTTTGCTTTAATATTTGATTGTAGACATTAAGATTATGTTTTATACATGAAAATCAAGGTTATCTGGGCATAAGCCTTTTACTTTTTTATATAATCTATCACGATATTTAGTTGATTTTAGTATGCCATATATTACCCGTGATGAACTCATGTTTTCATATTGGTTAAAATTAAATTATTTGGACTGGCAAATACGTCCTCATTTCATTAGAAAGGATATCCTCGTTGCATTAGAAAGGATATCCTCCAATATATTGTAATTATTGTTGGGATCTAGACTAGGGTCAGAGTTTCAAAAAAAATATATATCTGTGCTATTTATTTCATTATAATATTTCTTGACAGATGCAATACCTTTAGTCATTACCCTAACATATTTTTGAGATTCGTTAAGCGGGAATCTCTGGTTAAGGCAGGAAAATGTAGGGAAATGGTCAGACAATCCAGTAAAACTAGTTCCAGAACAACATGAGTTGTCAGTATATGAGGCATTACAAACGTATGATCTATTAGTGTTGCTCATCTCACAGAGAGATGACTTGGCACAGTTATTTTGGAATGAAGCCATTATATAGCGTTATGACAAAATATTCGCCATACTTTAGTCTTGTATGTTTTCTGAGTAAGTCAATGTTAAAATCCCCAACAATAACTTTATCTAAGGTTTCCCTACAGATAATGTCTAAGATTGAGCTAATATCATCAATAAATAACTGTATTCCATCGTTGCAGTCCCTTGGCAGTCGATAAAATGCGCAGACAGTTTCCAACTTTGTCAGCCCATTATCAATTATGTCAAGGAATTGACCTTCCTAGACATAAGTAGCAGAATACAAATCACATAAATTATATTGAAACATGTTATGTTAGTAGATAATCAGACCACCATGAGAACTACAAGTTGGATTCAAAGTAATCTGTTTATAAATCGGAACATTGAATACATTCATGTGAATCTAGACGACTGGCTCATCCAGGCACTATGGCACCTAGATTCGCAGTGTCACACAGAGACCATCCTGGAGGTTTGCAAATGCTTAGGCCTGATTGTGAATCTCTCAAAGTCCAGTGTAAGACCAGAGCAGATCTTTGTCATTCTCCGCATCCAAGTTCGACCTGGTCAACTTCATCTATAACCTCTTGGAATATTGGTGGGAGAGACTTCAGCTGATGCTCAAGGCATTTCTGACTCACAGATTGTGCTTGGCTTGGGTAGGTATTGGCAAGCCCTGTTACGCCCCTTGTCATCAATGGTCTCCCAGGTTCCCCTGGGTCACCTTCACCATCGTTGACTGCAATTTGATCCTGGTAGCCCCCTGGCAACTGAGGAAGGATTGATCTTTGGACCCTCTGGAATTAAGTGTCAAGCCTCCACTACGTTTACGAGCATAGCCAAAACGTCTGGCGGAACTGTGGACAAGTTGTGTTCCCAAGGCACCCTCAAGTGCTCAAGCTCCATGCCTGGTGGTTGTTGCATAGCACATCCCTGTCAGAGGTTTCTTAGAATCGGTGGCAGACTGAATTTTCCAGATGGGGGCTTCGATCCTCTTCTCTAATGGTTTACTCTGCTTGTTGAAAAGTGTTTCAGGACTGATGCTCCAGTTGGAAAACGTCTTGAACATTTGCATTGGGAGTGATCCTTATCTGTCGGCACTCATGACATCCTTCTACACCAGCAGAGAGGCAGGGCCTACCATGATGGGACCTCCTGTTGGTCTAAGTCATGTTTAAGAAGTGGCCCTTTGAGTGCCTAGGGGACCCCAGATGGGTGGACCTCAAGTACTGGACATGGAAAACTTGTTCTTTATTAACACTTGCTTTGGGGGCTAGCATAAGGGAGATCCATGGTCTAGCACATGACTTAATCCAATGGTCACCTGACCACTCCCAGGTGATCCTGAGGCCTCATTTTAGCTTCCTTACAAAGAACCAATTGGCTCGATATCCTTCTACAGCCTTTGAGGGGTGCTTTTTCTGTGATATGGTCACGGGTCATCTCTGTAAAGAGCCCCATGCCCCTAAGGAATGTTGCACCCTAAGGATTGTTGCTGTCATCGATATCCTACTGGCCTGCCATTGGCGATTTTGCTTTCACCGAGCACTACTTGTGTGACTTAGTGTTGCTTGAGGGAGGCATGTACGCCTTTGCTGGCACTGCAGGCTCCTTGGCATAGGTTCCTGATACTTGGCCTTGACCTTTCTTGTTCCCACAGGGCATCACAGTGTTCCAATTTATGTTGCCATTGGGGTTTTGACTGGCAAGAAGCCTTTAGGTCGCCATATCGAGAGTAGGCCTAGACATCATTTCAGACTTGTATTGGGCAGTCATCATCAGTGTCCCTGGTTAAAAGGTAACATTACATAGATAATACGTTAAATTTATAGTTATTCCAGTATTAGTGGGTGCACGGTTGGCTGAGCGGTAAGACGCTCCCCT